>JAVHLU010001340.1:0-32457 GCA_036785755.1 Colletotrichum ledebouriae | reverse complement strand
TAGGAGCTATACTAGGTGCGGAACGTTATTAAGTCTTCTAAGTCGGGGTAAATATAAATCTAATATAACGCCTAGTAGATATTAATCTTTATGAATACTTTAGCTTAGCTAATTTAGCTTAGCGTCTTATTAATTAAGGGTAGTAAGTACTAGTCCTTCCTAGTAAACCTATTTAGCTTTTAGAAGTTAATATAGAACTATAAGTAGCTATTAGCCTTTTAAACGAATAGCGTTAGGGATATAAATAGAGTATTACTTAGCGCTATAAAGCCCTTCTTTAGGTTCTTAAGGAGGTATTACTAGGTAGCCTTAAGTTCTAGTAATAATTACTTATATAGTAGGTAGAAAGTTAACTACTCCTTCGTGCTTAGCTCTAATTCGATTTAGTAGTTATAAGGGTAGTAGGGAGGTAATACGTCGCTAGTAGTCTTACTAAAGTAATCTTTCTAGTCCTAGAGGTATAATAGGAGCCTCTTATTAACTAGGTAATAATTTTTAACTTTATTAACCTCTAGTAGGCTCGTGCCTTTCTCTTCTTCCTCTCGCTTATTAGTAATAATTAAGTTAAGCTCGTATAGCGATATAGAGCCTAGTTTAATATTAGTACGCTTTAGGTTCCTCTCGAACCCTTTAGCGCTAATAAGCGCTATATCGAGGTCTCCCTTTGCTTATTATACCTCTAGGCTAAGGGGTCTAGGCTTTAAATATAGCGTTAGCTAGGTCTAATTAGCTTTTAGCGCTCCCCTTAATGCTATATTTATTTTCTATAAGCTATTACTATATCCTAAGTCCTTAGGTATACTACTTCGCTATAGAATCTTTATAAGGGTCTTTATTTTACTCTTTATAGCCTTTTAGGCGTTATAAAGCTATTCCTTAGCTTTAAATATAGCTTAATAGCGCTCTATATTAAGTTAATACTTAAAATTAACTTTAGTAGGTTAAAGGAGGTCCTTAGTATCCTATATAATTTTTCAGTAGAGGTCCTAGGCTATAGGGGTATTACTTAGCTAGTATAAGCGCTAATAGCGCATATCTATACTAATATTTTAGTAATTAAACTATAAGGAGCTAAGGATTAGGTCGTATCTCCCTATATTAAGTTAGAGGGGGGGTATTCGTATTAATTCTTAGTAGTCTACTTATATATAAGTTATCTATACCTTAGTTATAGTATTTAATAGCTTGCTATTAAACCTAGTAGCTAGGATAAGGTACTATAGCTTATCGTATTTAATATAATAAAAATCCCTTAGTAAGGGGGTTATATAGGTATTTAGAAAAGTATAGCTATTTACTCTAGTATTAACAAAGGCTCTAAGGCAAATACTATATCTATTATAAACTAGAACTAACTCTTTCTCTAGCGGTTTACTAGCAATTAGTTATTATAAGTTAATAGATATTATTACTAATTACTAATCTCTTTAGTCCTCCCTTAGTAGGGAGTTTACTTCCGCTAGGGGCTCTAGGTTTCTACTAGCTCTAGGTTACTACTAGTAGCTTTAGTAGGCTTAATAATACTTATAGAAGCTCTAGCCCTCTTATAGGGGTAATTCTACGAGGTATAGCTAGTATTACGATAGATAAAGTAAGCGCCCTAGTTCTAGAGCTTCTTATATAAGGCCTCGGGGAATTAACCCTACTTAGTATAAGCTTAATTATAGGGGTTTCCTCTACTAGAGGGTTTAGCGCAAGCTACTAAGGTAAGGCCTCGCGTCATAGTTTAGTTAGCTAAGCGGGTATTAGAAGGGGATATAATATAAGCTATAATATAGACCTAAGTAGTATAATCCTAGAAGTTAAGGGCGCTATTTATATAATAAATAGAGTACTTGTTCTAGAGGGAGGTAGGTAGCTTCTTATAGAACTTCTAGCGCTAGTTAAACTCTAGGAGTTTAGCTTTATAGGCTAGCTTAGTAAAAGTAGCTTATTTAATTTAAATATCCTTAAATAAGATAGTAAGAGCGTTAAGCTTTATCTAGGCCTTATTACGCTAAACTAGGTTAATAAAAATACCTTTTAGCTCCTTAATAAGCTATTCTATTATAATAATCTAAGGTAGGTTACCTAAAAGGAGAGGGGATAGGATGTTATAAGTAATCCCTCCAAAGCGCGAGAGTATATACTTAAAGCGTTAAGACTTCCTATAATATTCTCTACTATTAAGGCGTATCTTAATATAAAAAAGCTAGGTATTAAACTTTAAGTACGTAGGATTAGTGCTCTTAATACCTAAAAAGATAGGGACCTTAGGTATTTCAATAGTCTAGGTGCTGCTATTACTAATAATTAACGAGGGCGATCTAGCGTAAACCTAACTCTCGAGGTATAATATTTAGTCGAGGATCGCTTAAAGTACTATATTATAATCGCTAGAGGGAGGGTTTATAAGAGGGAGTATAGTAGTTATATCGCACTTAAACCGCTAGAGTAGGGCCTTATTAGTATCCTAAGCCTTATCCCGCTCCTCTATAATAGTAGTAGCGTTACGCTAGGCTTAGTCGCGCTCTTCTTAGTGGCGCTTAAGCATAATACACTACTTAGTAATAATACTAGTAATATAGGGCTCGTCTAGATGCTATCGAAGTTCTTAGTTGTTATATTCTAAGTAGAGGGTAGTCTTATAAAGCGTATAAAGGTTATTACTTATAGTAATATACCTAGTATATAGGGCCTAGGACTTAATACCTTAAGTAGCTCTCTTTATAAGCTAGTCTTAAATCCAAGTAAGGGTTAAGTTAGAATTATCTTAAAATAACTATATTATATTATCAAGAGTAAGGGCGACCTTCTAGCCTTCGCCTAGGTAATTATAATTAATAAGGAGGAGATTAGGGAACTTTCGCAATTCGAGGATAGCGCTCTAGGCTAGGCTCTCATATCTATTTATATCGAGGTCTATAAATAGGCCTTTAATAAGCTATTCTTATATAGGCTTATTTAGGTTAAAAACTTTTAGGTCCTGATATAGCGGAGTATTATAGTTAGGTAGTATAATATAGTAATATTAAAGGGCCTCAATATAAGGCTCAAGGAGCCTTCTAGTATTAAGCGTAAGCATTGTCGCAGTCTTATAACTATAGCTAGCTATTCGGGTCTTATTTAGTATATTAGCGTGAGGTAGAGGGGGCGTATTAATTAGTTTTAAGTTAGGTAGGGCATAGAATAGTTAGCTTAGCGCTCGATTAGGTGCTACTTCGTATTAGTTAATTAATAGGGTAGGGATTAGGTTAATTAGGATATTATACTTCTATCTCTAGAGAATCGATAGATAAATATAGAATAATATTACAAATAGCGAATAAGCAAACGTTAATACGCTTCTATTACGCTATATTAAGTAGATTCTACGTTAAAGAGAGGAAAAATCTAGCTTTAAGCTAGCATAGCCCTAGAAAGCTAAAGAGTTACCTAGAGATTATATAACTTACCGGTTATGTAACTTGAAATTTAGGTAGGTCCAGCCTAGCGGCGTGATAATTATATAAGGAGATTAATATACTATTTGCTTATTTAGTAGTTATCCCCGCTATATATCCTAATAAGAAAGTCCATTTCTTTAAGTAGATGATAGATACTTATTAGTATATTTATACCCTTATTATTATTAAATAGAGATAGCTTAAACTGGACTTAGGAAATAAAAGCTTGGAATATAGCGCAAAGCCCTTATTGTTAAGGACTACTTTTACGCTTTCTAGGACCTAATTACTTATCTACTTTAGTTATTAGGAACTACCTTTAATCTTTAAAAGCGCTCCTTATTTATCTTCTTTATAAGATACCTATAGATTCTAAGTAGTATATAACCTATAGGAATAGAGAGCTACTCCTTAGTTTACCTTATAATATACTTACCTCCTATCTCTTATTATCTCTATTAATATATATATCTCTAATAAGAGAGGGAGGTATGAGAAAGATAGTATATTAAGAGGAGACTACTATATAAGGAGACTATTATATTATTTATATATATAACATACTAGATATTATAATTAATATACTATTAGGAAGGTTAATAGCTAGCGCTTCCTAGTATAGAGAATAGAATATATAGCATTACGAATTAGATGTATTTAACCTAGAGTGTAACCTTACTAACAGAAGTGTTCTCCTTAGAGCTAGCTATAGCTAGCGCTTCCTAGTTAATAGATAAATACTATAAAGTATATAAGAAGTAATAATATATACTTTAAAACTAAATTTATAATAATATTTACTTAGATCTCTTATACTTATACTATACTATAGAGAAGCGTATTAACTACTAGATATATATACTCTATAAGAGTATTAATATTAATATTTATGAGTTCAAAACTATAGCTAGGAGTAGCTATATTATAATCCTAGACCTCTTATTATAAAAGAAGTTACTTATAAAGTATAACATAGAGGAATAGCTTATAAAATAGGAAAAGGCTATTACTAAAGTATAAGCTAGTAGCCTCTTATAAGTAAAGGAGCCTTTCTAGTAGTTTATAGAATTTATTATAATACTTAGTAATAGTAACTTAGATATATAAGTCTATATATACTTAATAACTATAAAAATATATATACATACTACCTCCCGAGTAATAGGAGATATACTAAAGAACGCCTAAGTTACCTTTAATATATTTAAGATAGCTAACCTATATATTAAATCAAGCTAAGAGGTTTTTAGCCCTATTATATTAGGAGATAATAAGAATACTACCTTAGAGAATAACTTAGAAGGGCCTAAGAAGTTTAAGCTTATTATATACTAATTATAAAGAGGAGGATAAGATATAATATTTATACCTAAGGGCTATACAAGGGTTCTAATAATTAGATAAATAATGAGTAAAAAGGGGCTCTACTTAGCTTATTATAGCTACTATCCCTTAGCTAAGTACTAGATTATATTTAAAGAACTATACCTAGAGCGCTTTTAGAGATATAAATCCCTCTACTACGTAGTAGAGGAGCGTATTAATAATGATAAGGACCTTATAAAGCGTATTTATAAGCTTAAACTAAGTAATAGAGTATATATAAATACGAAATTACTATATAGCTATTATAAGGGGACCCTAAAGTTAGTATTTTATATATAACTAAATAACTACTAACTTTGAGTTCGGAATTACGCCGCAGCCCTTTTGCAAAAGAACTATAACAAATTCACCTAGTTCGCAGGTATAATTTAGGAAATACTATATAGGTATTTTTACTTATACCCTCTACTAGTTAAGGAAAATAATATAAGAACCCTATATATTCCTACTACTCGTAAGCAAACCCTCTGAATATTACTATATAAAGTCAGACGCGCGCTATACTAGGGCTAATTATATTAGAGCTAAACGGGCTACTAAGGCTCTTATAGTAACGCCCTCGCTAAACCTTCTAGTAAGGTAAAAGCTACTATATGAGATAACTTCTTAACCTAAAAGGTCGACCTTCTAGCAAGGTACTAAAGGTACTATAAATACTACTATATAAGAGGTAACTCCTTAACTAAAGAGGTCTTTCCTAAGAGGTTCTTATAGCTAGAAGTATAAGAAGCTCTACTATAAGCAGGGCCTTATACCTCTCCCTCTTCCTTATCCTTTAACTATATTAGTACTAAACCCTATATATAAAAACGCTAAGCTTATATAAGGCACGCCCTTTAATACTAATAATATATAAGAGCTTATTAGAGAGTTTAGTATTAATATAATTAATAAAACCTGCTCCTTCTTTAACTACTCTATTATATATAGAGAGCGTATTATTAATATAACCCTTAAGAGGGCTCTTATTAATACCCCTAGAGGGGATACTTACTATTATATTATAGCTAAGTAAGTAGACTTAGTAGTAGAAGCTAAGTAGGTTATTATATACCCTATAGAGTAGCTATTCTTTAAGTAAGTCCTCTGTACTATTAAGGTAGAGGTAGCCTAGGCCCCTTAGGGGTTAGTAAGTATAGCTTGCGCCGACTAATAGAGAGAGCGTTGCTAACAATAGCATAGCTACGAAGGCGTTAGCTAACCCGATCGAATAAGAGGACTAGTAGACGAAGCGGTAATAGAGGCAGTATTAGCAGCGCGGGTAGTGCGCAAGAGGAAAAGTTAATAGTTTTATAGTCTATTAAATAATTAAAAACCACGTTATTATTAATATAAAGTTATAGATCGTGAGGCTATAGGCACGTATAAGTATAGCTATAGTTAGGAAAGGATCACGTGACTAAAGGCTATGTATTATTAGGAGGCGCGGAGTTAGAAGGTCTGTTGCACTTGAGCAGGTAAAATCACTATGCAGTGGCTAGAGGCTATATAATAACTATACTAACGAGCATATAAAAGACTTAGGAGCTATAGTACTGAAGAATATAGATATAGTTATATTAATACTACCTTAGAGCCTAGTAGCCTAGCCTACCTCTACTATATTAGAAATAAATAATACTCCTATTTATATAAATCCTTATTTTAAACTAATAAGCCCTTTAGAGACCCTATTAATAGTATTCTTTATAGCTCTATTGAGCGCGCCTATAAGTATTAGGGGGTATAGAGAAAAGTATAACTACTCTTTAAAAAGTATAAATAGAAATGAACAATAGAGATTATTAGTCTAGCGCTACTAGGTGCTATAAACCTTATTTAAAGCTACTTTGCTAGTAGGCTATATTTAGGTATATTAAAGCTATAAGACTATATTAAGCTCGGAATTACGCCGCAGCCCCTTCGCAAAAAGACTATAATAAATTCACCTAGTTCGTAGGTATAATTTAGGAAATACTATATAGGTATTTTAACCTATACCCTCTACTAGTTAAGGAAAATAATATAGGAACCCTATATATTCCTACTACTTATAAGCAAACCCTCGTATAAAGTCGGACGCGCGCTATACTAGAGCTAATTATATTAGAGCTAAACAGGCTACTAAGGCTCTTATAGTAACGCCCTCGCTAAACCTTCTAGTAAGGTGCTACGAAAGCTACTATATAAGATAACTCCTTAACCTAAAAGGTTAACCTTCTAGTAAGGTGCTAAAAGTACTATAAATACTACTATACGAGAGGTAACTCCTTAACTAGAGAGGTCTTTCCTAAGAGGTTCTTATAGCTAGAAGTATAAGAAGCTCTATAAGTAGGGCCTTATACCTCTCCCTTATCCTTATCCTTATCCCTTAACTATATTAGCACTAGACCCTATATATAAATATACTAAGCCTAAGCGAGGCACGCCCTTTAGTATAAATAATATAGAGGGGATCGCTAGAGAGTTTAGCCTTAATATAATTAATAAAACCCGCTCCTTTATTAACTACTCTACTATATATAGAGAGTATATTATTAGTATAGCCCTTAAGAGGGCTTACCTTAATACCCCTATAGGGGACTCTATAAGGCGTAATAGCATTAGAGCTAAGTAAGTAAACTTAGTAGTAGAAGTTTAGCAGGTCGTTATATACCCTATAAAGTAGCCCTTCTTCGAGCAGGTCCTCCGTATTACTAAGGTAGAGGCGGCCTAGGTAGCTTATTAGGGGAACGTTAGTAAGTATAGCTTGCGCTAACTAATAGAGAGAGCGTTGCTAATAACTATATAGTAAAGATAGTAATAACTTCTAGCGGACGAAGCGGTAATAGAGGCGGTATTAGCAGCGCGGGTAGTGCGCGAGAGGAAAAGTCGATAGTTTCGTAGTTTGAATAATTAAAAACCACGTTATTATTAATATAAAGTTAAAGATCGTGAGGCTATAGGTATATATAAGTGTAGCTATAGTTAGGAGAAGTAGTTAGCAAGATCATATAACCAAAGGCTATGTATTATTAGGAGGCGCGGAGTTAGAAGGTCTGTTACACTTGAGCAGGTAAAATCACTATGCAGTGGCTAGAGGCCGCTATAAGACTATATAATTAGAAGAGAGCTCTATAAAGTATAATACCTAAACTAATTACTTACTAAGTACTTATATAGAGAAGAATACCTCTAAAACTTTAATAGGAGTAGGTTATACTCTTAAAGTAGCTATAGATAGGATAAACCTATAATAATAAGTATTTATTATAGCTAAATAATAAAGCTTAGAAGGTAATAAACGTCATAATAGCTACTTAAGATATATTAAGCTCGGAATTACGCCGCAGCCCCTTCGCAAAAAGACTATAACAAATTCACCCAGTTCGCAAGCATAATTCGGGAAATACTATATAGGTATTTAACCTATACCCTCTACTAGTTAAGGAAAATAATATAGGAACCCTATATATTCCTACTACTTATAAGTAAACCCTCGCATAGAGTAAGATGCGCGCTGCACCGGGGCTAATTATATCGGAGCTAAACGGGCTACTAAGGCTCTCGTGGCCTAGAAACGCCCTCGCTAAACCTTCTAGTAAGGCGAAAGCTACTATATAAGATAACTCCTTAACCTAAAAGGTTAACCTTCCAGCAAGGTGCTAAAGGTAAAAGCTACTATATGAGATAACTCCTTAACCTAAAAGGTTAACCTTCTAGTAAGGTAAATACTACTATACGAGAGGTAACTCCTTAACTAAAGAGGTCTTTCCTAAGAGGTTCTTATAGCTAGAAGTATAAGAAGCTCTATAAGTAGGCCCTTATACCTCTCCCTCTTCCTTATCCTTATGACTTAACTATATTAGCACTAGACCTTATATATAAAAACGCTAAGCTTATACGAGGTATACTCTTTAATACTAATAAGGCGCGAGAGCTCGCTAGAGAGTTTAGTATCGATATAATTAATAAAACCCGCTCCTTCTTCGACTACTCTATTATATATAGAGAGCGTATCGTTAGCATAGCCCTCAAGAGGGCTCTTATTAATAAGCTATACTTATTAATAAGCCCTAAGGGGCCTAGGCCGCCTCTACCTTAATAGTGCGGAGGACCTACTTAAAGAAGGGCTACTCTATAGGGTATATAATAACCCGCCTAGCTTCTACTACTAAGTCTACTTACTTAGTTATAATATAATAGCGAGTATCCCCTCTAGGGGTATTAATAAGAGCCCTCTTAAGCGCTATATTAATAATACGCTCTCTATATATAATAGAGTAGTTAAAAAAGGAGCTAGGTTTATTAATTATATTAATATTAAACTCTCTAGTAAGCTCTTATATATTATTAGTCTTAAAGGGTATACCTCGCGCGGGTTTAGCGTTTTTATATATAAGGTTTAGTATTAATATAATTAAAGGATAAGGAAGAGGGAGAGGTATAAAGCCCTGCTTATAGAGCTTCTTATACTTCTAGCTATAAGAACCTCTTAGGAAAGACCACTTTAGTTAAAGAGTTACCTCTTATATAGTAGTATTTACTTTTAGTACCTTGCTAGAAGGTCGACCTTTTAGGTTAAGAAGTCATCTCATATAGTCGCTTTTGCAGCACCTTGCTAGAAGGTTTAGCAAGGGCGTTTCTAGGCCACGAGAGCTTTAGTAGCCTGTTTAGCTCTAATATAATTAGCCCTAGTATAGCGCGCGTCCGACCTTAGAGGGTTTGCTTATGAGTAGTAGGAATATGTAAAGTTCCTATATTATTTCCCTTTACTAGTAGAGGGTATAGGTTAAAATACCTATATAGTATTTCCTAAATTATACCTGCGAACTAGGTGAATTTGTTATAGTTCTTTTGCAAAAGGGCTGCGGCGTAATTCCGAACTTTATATATAAAGCGCGAAAGCTACCTATCTAACGCGGTACGAGCCTCGATATAGATAAGTATATATATATTTCTATAATAAAAAACAAACTAGAACTATATTAAGGGGAAGTAGCTCTATAGGAAATTAATTACTACTAACGCTAAGTGAGAATAATCCTATATATAGTAGTAATAATATAGCCTAATATAGTATTTACTATAAGCCGCCTTACTAGGTTCAATAATAACATAGGCACTATATAATACCGCGCTATTAATTAGATCCTCTAATATTTATATTAAATATAATATCTCTATTTTAAGTATAGCGCTAAGCCTAGTAAGAGGGATAAAATACTTAAAGTCGCTTTACATATAAGCTTCATAAATAATATAATTAACTAAAAGAGCTCCTAAGTACTTATAATAAAGCTATTTAGAGGTATAGTTACTTACAAAGTAAATAAGTTAATAATAGTTATAATATTAATAACTAAAGTAGAGCTACTTGCGCTATTCTAAGTAGCGCATAAAGCACTCTTTATAAGTTAGTTAATGACGATATTATAAGCCTAACTCCTAAGCAATACTACCCCTAAAGCTACGTTTACTATACCTAATTTTATTATAGGCTACGCCCGGGTTAAGCCTACCTATGCCTATACCTAGGTTTACCGCCTTAGGGAGCTACCTAGGGCCTACCTAAGGCGTGCCTAGTTATTCCCTATAGACTAGCGAAATCTCTACTAGAGAGGAAAACTTCCCCTTTTCCTCTTTAGCTTAAATAAATAAGTATTATAATAACCTCCTATTAAATAAACCTAGGTCTAACCCCTTATATATTTAAGCTTATTATTATAATATTAATAATAAGTTAAGCGCTACTCCCTATTAATTAGTAAGATAGTTATAATAGTATAGCTAAAACTTAAGATAAGGTGTTATAAGCTAATTTAGTAGTTATAATAGAGTCCCTCTAGTAATAGTTATAAGAGGTTAAGCAGGGGAATAGCTAATATATAGCTATATAGACCCTTATAAGTACTACTAGTAAGGTACTAGTAATACTTAGTATAATACGCTAGAAGCTAGTATCCCTACCCCTGAAATCTTTAAGTAAGTAGAAGGAATATACTACCTAGGTTCCTATATTGGTTTCCTTAACTGGTAGAGGGTATAGGTCAAAATGCCTATATAGTGTTTCCCGAATTGTGCCTGTGAACTGGGTGAATTCGTTGTAGTCTTTTTGCGAAGGGGCTGCGGCGTAATTCCGAGCTCAATATAGCGCGTAATTAATTAAGAGATAATAATAAAGAGACTAATCCCTTTAAAGTAGGTATTTACCTATATATTTAATAGGGATAATATCCTTAACTAGTATAAAGTAAGGATCTACGTTTAAGGCGATTAGTAAGAGAAGTCGCCCCTTAAATAGACTTATATAGTAACCCTCGCTATTTATACCTTAGGGTAGTAATAGTAATTACTATATAATTCGACCTTAAAGTTAAATAATTCGACGTTATTAATACGTTCCTAAACACCTCTTAGGACTTAAACGAAGACCTAATTATTTATAAGTTACTAGACGGCTTTAAGTAGCCTAGAAGGTATATTAAACTACGCTATACGCTATATAAGCTAAGGGCTGCGCTACTACTCTAATATAAGGAGTTCTCCTTAACCCTTTAGCACCTAGGCCTTATACTTATAAACAAAGACCTATATCTCTTCTAGTTAACTAAGAAGATAGTCCTGATTATCTTCTATATAGATAGCTTCCTCGTCCTATTTTATAGGAATAACGAAGAAGTAGTATAAAAGGTAATTACTAGCCTAAAGGAAGCGTATAAGTTAAAGGAATAGGGCGTAGTTAAATACTATCTTAGAATTAGGGTTATTTATAACTAAGCTATATAAAAGATATACCCTTCCTATAACTAATATATTAAGCAGGTTATAAAGAAGTTTAATTTACTTGACTTAAGAGCGCTAGTAACTCCCCTTCTAAACCTACTACTCCTGAGGAGTAAAATAGTAGTAATACTATTAGAAGTAAAGAGTTTTTAAGAGAAGATTAGCTCTACTACTATTATAATCTAACCTAATATTACTTTTATATATTCTCTACTCTTAAGATTCCTAACGAATCCCGCTCCTTATTACTATTCTAATACTAACTAGGTTTTATAATACCTATGTTATACTTATTACCTCGTAATACGCTTTAGTAACTCTAGGGGTAGATAATTACTACTAACTAAAGGTAACGCTTCGTTCGTAGATAATAAGGAGATATAGAGGTTATCTTAAGGGTATATAATCTCGCTCTAGTAGAAGGCTACTTAATAAGCTATAATTATAATATAAATAATAGAAGTAGAGCTTCTAAGCCTCGAATATACTACTAAGGAAATAATTACTCTTTAGAAGCTATTTAGGGATATCGCTCTTAAACTTAGTAATATCTAGAAGATGTACTATAATAACTAATAGATAATTCGTCTTATAATAAGTAAAAAGGAATAGATCTTAACTAAGCTATAGCACGTTAATATTCAGAATATATAGCGATAATGAGAACACGCTAGGGGATCGTTTAGTATAATATATATACTAATAAATAATATACTAGCTAATAGTCTTATAAAGGTTCTAAACTATAAGAAATTCGAATAGTTTTATTCGCTCCTTAATCTAGAAGATATATAGAGAATAATTATAATAAATGAGGGATACTCTGATTAAGTATGGGAGGGCTAGTAGCGCCTAATTTCTAATTAATTTATAGCTTACTAGCTAGGGAGCCTGAAGTCGCTCCTATAGGAGTAAAAGAATATAATATACCCTAAAGAGCTACCCTAGAACGCTAATTTTCTACTACCTAACCTCGGAGGATTTACTTATACTAATCTATTACGATATAATATAAGGGTAGTAATACCTCTAGTAAATATATACTAATAAGAATATTAACTATATAGCGCACTATAATAGCTACGTTACTAATAGGTAGACGAGGTATAGGTATACTTACGCTAACTACTAGGGTTCTAAATAGAACTAGGGCGGGAGATAGAGTAATAATACTATATTTACTAGAACTGCTTATTACCTTAGGAGCCCTACCTAAACCCTTATTATTACTACCCTTCTTTACTACTACGATCTCCTCCTTCCAAATAGTGATAGCCTCGTAGAGCATAGCTTTCTAATAAGTAAGGGTTTATAAGTTATATTAGAAGATAGATATAGAAACGAAGCGTATATAGAACCTTACTTTTCTAACTACTAGGTCGTCTAAAGTCTTAGCTTAATTATATTAGTAGGCTATAATAGTAACGGGGGCGCTTATTTATTAATAAGGTACCTTACCTAATAATAGTAGTTATACTTACTTATTATACTAAGCGAGCACCTTCTATTTAATAAGCCTAAGAGCTCGCTTAAAATATACTAAAAGTAGCGCTTATTAAATAGGGGTACTTACTCTACCTCTATACCTTTACTAGGGGGAGGAGGGCTAGGAGGGGGTTTTAAACTACCCTTATTAGTACCCTCCTCCTTATCTATCTCCTTAGGGATTATAATAATAACGAGGTTAGTAATATTCTAATATATAGTAGTAGTAATAAAGGGATTATAACTTACTAGGAGCTATCTTTTTAAACTACTTAAGAGGGTAACCCTAGGGCCTCTTAAGCTATAAACTCTTACCCTTAGAGCTACTCTCTATAAGTTGCTTCTACTTCCTTCTACTTACTATATAATATATTAGTTAATTATATATTAATAATAAGAAGGAACGACGTATATATAACCTTATTATTACTCTCTAGGGGAGGAGGGCGCGCCCCTCTACCCCTAGCTTTATTCTTACTTTTAGTAGCACGCGCCTTCTTAAGGGCTATAGCCTAGCTAGTCTTCTTTTTAAGAGGTATCTATAAATATATTAGTATATTATAATAGGTTTAAGATCGTCGCGCGATATAGTTATACGCGCATATATATAATAAGGATATTATTAGAACTAAGGCTAGGTATATATATAGTTATTATATTATATATAGGCAAGAGTTAAGAAGGTAGGGGGGTAGCTAGGTTATTTTATTTAGAATTAACGTAATAGTAGCTGCCCTACCTAAGCTAATAAGAGATAATAGATTCTACTACTATTAGTAAGAGTTAGTAAATAAAGGATATTATAATAATAATAGCGATAGTTATAAAGGTAGAAAACTACGACTATTTACGCTTCGCCTATACCTAATGAAAATAACTTTACTTTATTATCTCTTTTATAAATAGGCTTATTAATAGGTTTTTATAGATATATTACTTTATATTTAGGTATTTTAAGGGATATAGCGTAGTTAGGCGGTTTTCTAGCTATTACTATATCTAGGGGGGTATATTATAATACCTTTAGTATCGCCCGTTCCTAGCGTAGTATATAACTAACGTTAGCTCTAGAGTAACCTTTTTCTAGAGCTCGTTCCTCTAACCATAGTTATAAGTAACTACGTTATAGCTACTCTCGTTATAATAGAACAAGCTCTTTAGTAACTATAAATATGGCCCTATAGGACGTTTCTCAACAAACTTAAAAGTGATCTATCTACTAACGCTACCTCTAAGGCCTAGCTTAACCTTAGGAGGTATACGAGGGAGGTATTTACATCTTAGGATAACTAGCGGTTTATCCTCGGCTTTACGCTCTATAGGTCCTTATTACGGGTTTAGGTATTTAATCGCCTTAGAGCTATCGTATCGAAGCTATTCGATATTAACTAAGATAAATTGCAGTTTATTATTATAATACTTAGGTTTCTTTAGATAGATAAGAAAGCCCTAGTGTTATAAACTAGTGCGGTATAGAGTAATTAAGCTCGGAATTACGCCGCAGCCCCTTCGCAAAAAGACTATAACAAATTCGCCTAGTTCGCAGGTATAATTCGGGAAATACTATATAGGTATTTTAACCTATACCCTCTACTAGTTAAGGAAAATAATATAGGAACCCTATATATTCCTATTACTTATAAGTAAACCCTCTAAATATTATAGAGTTAGATGCGCGCCGCACTAGGGCTAATTATATCGGAGCCGAACGGGCTACTAAGGCTCTCGTGGTAACGCCCTCGCTAAACCTTCTAGTAAGGCGCTATAAAAGCTACTATATAAGATAACTCCTTAACCTAAAAGGTCGACCTTCTAGTAAGGTAAATACTACTATATAAGAGGTAACTCCTTAACTAAAGAGGTCTTTCCTAAGAGGCTCTTATAGCTAGAAATATAAGAAGCTCTAAAAGTAGGGCTTTATACCTCTCCCTCTTCCTTATCCTTATCCCTTAACTATATTAGTACTAGACCTTATATATAAAAACGCTAAGCCCGCGCGAGGTACGCCCTTTAATACTAATAACGCGCGAGAGCTCGCTAGAGAGTTTAGTATTAATATAATTAATAAAACCCGCTCCTTCTTTAACTACTCTATTATATATAGAGAGCGTATTATTAATATAGCCCTTAAGAGGGCTCTTATTAATACCCCTAGAGGGGATACTTATTATTATATTATAGCTAAGTAAGTAGACTTAGTAATAGAAGCTAGGTAGGTTATTATATATCTTATAAAGTAGCCCTTCTTTAAGCAGGTCCTTTATATTATTAAGGTAGAGGTAGCCTAGGCCCCTTAGGGGTTAGTAAGTATAGCTTACGCCGACTGCTTTAATATAGAGAGAGCGTTACTAACGATAGCGTAGCGAAGGCGTTAGCTAACCTAATTAAACAAGAGGACTATAAAGATAATAACGACTTCTAGCGGACGAAGCGGTAATAGAGGCGGTATTAGCAGCGCAGGTAGTGCGCAAGAGGAAAAGTCGATAGTTTCGTAGTCTATTAAATAATTAAAAACTACGTTATTATCGATATGAAGTTAAAGATCGTGAGGCTGTCTAGTAGGGTATATATAAGTGTAGCTATAGTTAGGAAAGGTAGTTAGTAAGATCACGTTACCGAAGGCTATATATTGTCAGGAGGCGCGGAGTTAGAAGGTCTATTGCACTTGAGCAGACAAAATCACTATGCAGTGGCTAGAGGCCGCGGTATAGAGTAATAGAGTTAGTATAGTTAGGTATATCCACGGTTAAATATTCTTCTCTAGCCCTCTAATTATTAGGTAAGGGCTAGAGGACTTATCTAGGGGTTACCTAGTACCTCCCTATAGCTCCTAACTCCTATAGACTTCCCTAACTTAGCTCGCTAAGCCCTTTTCCTAATAATATTATCCTAGCTTATAATATAATCCCCCCCTGCTAAACTAGTTTACCCTTAGACTAGTTTACTCTATAGTTATCTAGAGGGTACCCTATACCTCCCTATAGGACTTTATAACCTCCTAGTTTCTATAGGTCTAGAATTTAATATCCCTTGTCCTAGTTATATAACTCTTCCTTAGATAGCTAGGTTACTTAGAGGAGTATTTAACTAGTAGTAGGGTACCTATCCTCTACCCTAGCTACTCTTATAGCTCTTATACCTAGGTAATAAGGGATTTTATAGCTTAGAGGAGTAATAAGCTAGTAATAAGGTATACCTATACTCTAACTACTCTTATAGCTTTATTAGATAGGTCTAGGACTACCTAGTAGTTATCTAAATAGTTATAGCTAAGTTCCCTTATAAGGGTTACTCCTTCTTTTATAGGGCTATACTAAAACGTATTATTATTTAGGCTCGTTTTTATTACTTTAAACTTACTCTTATAATTATTATATTTCCTGCTTATTATTATATTTTTAGTACTTTTATAGGAGTAATAAAGACGTTCTCCCTCTAGGGATAAAGAAGTCTTTATTATAATATAGGGTACTACTAGTAGTTATCTAGGTATTATCTAGTGCCTCCCTATACTAAGTAAAGTTAGCTAAAGCTAAATGTTATAGTAATCTAGAGATTATCCTCCTTTTAGCTATATAAAAGCTTAGTTTTAGTATCGAGTTAAAAATATATAAATATCGTTTGAAATATCGCCCTATTAAAATCTCTCCTTCTTACTTCTTTAGATTTATAATATTAATACTACTAATAAGTTACTATTAGCCTCCTGCTCCCCTACTAAAAACTTTATCTTAATTACTACCTAACGAATTTATTATTATATTATCCTCTACTACTAATACTACTAAAGCTACCCCCTACCCTGCTACTACGCTAGATACTACTAGTATCCCTATAATAGGTAGGCTCTAGGTATACTCCTATTACTACTACCTCTTAGTATAAGCGAAGTAGGAGCTACCTATAGATATAGATACTAAGCTTAAGCTCCTTATAAGCTTAATTATATACTTTAAGAGTAATAGTAAGTATATAGTCCTTAGCTAGTACTTAGCTAGTGCTTATCTAGTACTTAACTAGCTTTAGGCTCTGAGTTACCTACTAATTTATAGACTTATTACTAATTTATTTACTTTTTAGGTGCCTCTACTAAATATAAGTATTATATTAAAATAGGTAATAGAAAGGCCTATATTAATATAAGTTTTACTTATTATTTTCTAGTTCTTAGCTATTAACTCCCTATAGCTTACTTATTATATAATAAGCGCTACTAATAAGCTTAAGCGCTTAATAGATAAGGGCTATTCTAAGCCTAATATTTAGGTATAGTACGCTAAGAATAAGGTAAGTTATCTAATACCTTCCTAGTGCTTTACTATTAGTCTCTAATTATATATAGGAGGAGATTCTCGCTACCTAGCTTATAGTTAAGAAGGCCCTCTAAGCTAAGATAAATAAGGCTAATATTATACCTAAGAAGCATAAGGCTAAGGAGGCGGAGATCTCTATAGAACTAGAGGATTATTAGGTAAGTGCTTTATAAGAGGCTATTACTTACTAGTAGTACCTTACTAAGGAGGCTAAGAAGTAGACTAAGTTATTATATAAGTAGTATAAGGAGCTTGCTTACTATTATACTATAATAGAGCAGCTAATATAGAAGTAGCTAGTAATATAGGAGGTATAAGCTAAGCGCGCTAAGGAGTTACTTAACCCTTATAATAAAGTTATAAGTTTATTTAAGCCTTATTAGTACCTCCCTAGTACTTCGCTAGTTACTATTTCTAACTTAAAGTAGAATTATAAGGCTTTAGCTATTATATCTATTATAAGGGGAGATAATAATAATAATAGTAATACTAAGGGCGCTAGCGCTTAGTAGGCTTAAAACCTTTAGGAGCGCCCCTAGTAAGCTACTAATAACCTCTAGGTAGTAGTTAGTTACCTTTAGGTATTTTTCTCATCTCCTTTTACCTTATTAGGGGTTTTTAGGCTGGTAAATTAAGATATCTAGCTAGCGTGCCCTATTTCCACTTAACTATTAGTTACCTATTAAGTTATCTATTAAATTATATAGCAATCGTAATACTTCTACTTATAATTAGGCTTTATAATCGCTTCCTAAGTCTATTGATACGTTACGTTATAGCTCCTATAAATTATCTAGTTCGCTATAGCCCTTCTATTTAATAAGGTACTAACGGGTATATCTAGGGCCCCTATAGGTAATAATATACTCTACTATATAGACGTTATTATCGTTGTTAATTAGGATATCTCATAGTAAAATAGGTAAGCTAAAAAAGGGTTCTAGTTACGCGGGCGCGAATATATTATAGATTTAGTAATTTTTATCTACCTATAGCTTATATACCTATCCCCTATTAATTACCCGTTAGATCCTAAATAGGCCTAAATATTTATTAGAAAGTTTATAGGAGGGCCGCCTCTACCTAATATTTTTAGTTAAAAGTAGGATAAGGTCTCTTATAGCGAAAATAATAGGGGTCCTCCTTTAATAATAGAACTTACTATATATTTTATTATACTTCTAAAATAAGTTACTAATAGCTGACCTCTAGGTAAGTAAGCTATAGATTCTCTTAAATACTACTAGGACTAAAACATTTAACTAGGGTTTAACGTCGTTAGGTCTACGAGGGGAATATCCTATTAGTAGTTTAGTAGGTAACGTCTTAGTAGCTTTATAGTAGGAGTTATTATAAATAAATTAGGGTTAGGGTTAAGCTACGTTACCTAGTTGTCCTAGTTAATATTATAAAGAGTCCTTAAAAAGTACTTAATACTCTAGTTCTAGCGTTCTATTTAGCTATTAGTTTAGGGATAGAAAGTAGTACTAATCTTCCTCTTAATAACTAGTAAGTAGTATACTTTAGACTAGAAGTTACTAGTAAATAGTAATCCCTAATTAGATATAATAGCTTCTAGGAGCCTAAACGTGAGGAAGATATATTTAGTTAGTAGTATAGCTAACTTATTAGTAGTAAGTAACTCCCTAGTAGGGATATATAAGGAGAATTGTATAAACTAGTTAATAATACTAAGAATACTATTATATAGCTTATTTATTACTATTAGAAATAGTACTAGTTTTATAATAAAGTCGATTAATATCTATTAGAAGGGCTAGCTAGGTACTAGTAGGGGTACGAGTTTATTATTAAGCTCGGAATTACGCCGCAGCCCCTTTGCAAAAAGACTATAACAAATTCACCTAGTTCGCAGGCATAATTCGGGAAATACTATATAGGTATTTTAACCTATACCCTCTACTAGTTAAGGAAAACAATATAGGAACCCTATATATTCCTACTACTCGTAAGCAAACCCTCTAAATATCACTATATAGAGTCGGACGCGCGCTATACTAGGGCTAATTATATCAGAGCCGAACGGGCTACTAAGGCTCTTATAGCCTAGAAACGCCCTCGCTAAACCTTCTAGTAAGGTGCTATAAAAGCTACTATATAAGATAACTTCTTAACCTAAAAGGTCGACCTTCTAGTAAGGTACTAAAGGTAAATACTACTATATAAGAGGTAACTCCTTAACTAAAGAGGTCTTTCCTAAGAGGTTCTTATAGCTAGAAGCATAAGAAGCTCTACTATTATAAGCAGGGCCTTATACCTCTCCCTCTTCCTTATCCCTTAACTATATTAGCACTAAACCCTATATATAAAAACGCTAAGCCTGCGCGAGGTATACCGTTTAATACTAATAATATGCGAGAGCTTACTAGAGAGTTTAGTATTAATATAATTAATAAAACCCGCTCCTTCTTTAACTACTCTATTATATATAGAGAGTATATTATTAATATAGCCCTTAAGAGGGCTCTTATTAATACCCCTAGAGGGGATACTCGCTATTATATTATAGCTAAGTAAGTAGACTTAGTAGTAGAAGCTAGGCGGGTCGTTATATACCCTATAGAGTAGCCCTTCTTTGAGCAGGTCCTCCGTACTATTAAGGCAGAGGTAGCCTAGGCCCCTTAGGGGTTAGTAAGTATAGCTTGTGCTAACTGCTTTAATATAGAGAGAGCGTTGCTAACGACGGCATAGCTGCTAGCGGACGAAGCGGTAATAGAGGCGGTATTTAATAGTAGCGCGGGTAGTATATAAGAGGAAAAGTTAATAGTTTCGTAATCTATTAAATAATTAAAACCTACGTTATTATTAATATAAAGTTAAAGATCGTGAGGCTATCTAGTAGGGCATGTATAAGTGCAGCTATAGTTAGGATAGGTAGTTAGCAAGATCACGTGACCGAAGGCTATATATTATCAGGAGGCGCGGAGTTAGAAGGTCTGTTGCACTTGAGCAGGTAAAATCACTATGCAGTGGCCAGAGGCCACGAGTTTATTATATAGGAGGTAGTATCTTAACTATTAGCACGTTATATATATCTTAATATATTCCTTTATATTACCCTTCTATACGTTCTAGAAAAACGATTTTCTAATCCTCTCTAGCGTCTTAGTAACCCCTTAGTAACCTCTCGATAGTTTATTATAAAAAGCTCTAAGGAATTTATTTTAAAATAGGTAGTTATTAGGGATATATAAGCCCTCCTAGTATCTTAGCGTATTAGTATTATCTAATAACTACCTTATACCTCGTTATTCCTACTCCTTATTAATATAAAAAGGGTCCTTCTATTAGGCTTTCTTAACTAGTTCCTAGAGCAAGGGTATAAGTTATTCTAGTAAGGTATTTAGTAGTTAGGTACCTCGTTACTACCTAGTACCTACCCTCTTAATAGTAGTATTATTAAAACGTTATAGGAAGTCTTATAGGAGCGAGTCCCTAGCTTTATTAATCTCTATATCCTCTAGGGTATAGTTAGGTCTCTATAATAGATTATTAGCTAGGTTATAGCAACCTAGCTAGTATTTAATTTAAAGTTAAATATTAGTAGATGTTATAATGGCTAAGCCTAGTAGCTACTAAGTATCTTTTTATTAGTAGGGTATTAGTAACCTAGGTAGTTAGTAATAGATTGAATATAATACTAGGAGTAAAGTAAGTAGTGCTACTACCTTACTACTACCTCCCTAATAGCTAGGAGTTCTACTTCTAGTATATTATATTATAATTATATACCCTTAAGCTTCTAAGATATAAATACTACTAGTCTCTATATATCCTTCTCTAACTAGCTTAATATTACCCCTATTATAAAGTCTAATATATTAGTTTTAACTTAAATTAGGAGTATAGGATTAAAGTAGTATAGTATAGGCGCTTCTATAAATAAAGTAGAGAGCTAGTAGAAAGTAACTAGTACCTCTCTAGTTATTACTAGCTATCCCTTAGCTATATTAGTAAGTTAGTTAGTAATTAGGCTATAAATCCTAGAGTAATTCTTAATAAATCTCCTATAGAACCCTATAAATCCTAGAAATTACTAGATCTCTTGTATTATAATAAGTACTAGCTACTTAGTTATTACCTAAACCCTCTTATATTCTATAGTAACTCTATTTACTAAGACTATAAACCTAAGGAATTTAATTTCCTCCTTATGAAATTTATACTTATTATGATTTATATAAAGGCTATTAGCTTCTAACTAGGTAAATACCTATCTTATAGCCTCTATATAGGAGTCTATATTATTAGTAAAAATCAAGATGTTATTTAAATATATAATATAAATAATATTAACTAGGCCTATAAGTAACTTATTAATAAATATCTAGAAAGTAGTAGGTATATTAATACGCCTAAATAGTATAATATAATAATTATAGTAGTAATATTATATATAGAATACTATCTTCTACTTATCTCCCTCTTAGATCCTTACTTAGTAGTATATATCCTTAAGGTTAAGCTTAGTAAAGTACTTAGCTCTAGAGAGCTAGTTAAGATTCTTATTAATTAGAGGGAGGGGGGTATAGTTCTTAGTAAGTACCTAGTTAAGTCTCTAGTAATCTATATATAACCTTAACTTACCTCCTTTCTTTAAGATAAATAGGATTAGCAGCCTTACTAGGCTTATTAATAAGTAAATCTATCCCTTTTATAAGGCTTTATAGATATAGTCCCTTAACTCTTCTAACTCCTTCTTAGCTAGTAAGTAAATAGGCTTAAATAGAGGCTTAGTTCTAGGCTCTAGGTTAATAGGGTAGCTCCTAGTAGTCCCGAACTCTAGCGTAGTTCCTATTAAGTTAATATTAAATACCTTCTTAAAGTCCTAGTACTCTAGTAGGATATTTATATTAATCCCCTTAATATCCTTAGGGTCTTAGGTATACTCCTAGTAGCTAGTAGTTAATATATAGTTAACTTATAATACCCTTATAAGTATTACTCTTATTTTATTCTTAATATACCTAAGTTTATTTATAGTTATAATAAGATAGATATTCTTCTTATATAGGGAAAAGGTCTAGCCTAACTCCCTCTAATTAAGATTAGGGTACTCCGCTATATACTAAGGGATACCTAGGATAGTATTATAACTATTATTATTACTAATCCTAAAATCGTGTAAAGCTATCCGCTAGATACTTATATTATTAGTTATTTAGGTTACTAACTTCTATACGATATAGCTAGGTCCCTTAGATACTTATATTCCCCTAATAGGTTCTAACTTATTAGCCTCCGGTTAGGTATGAGTTATAATCCTCTAGTCTATAATATTCTTATTAGCCCTATAATTAATAAGTATAGCACTAGTCTTGTAGTTACTTATAACCCAATAGTATATATAAAACTTTTAAGACCGCCCCTAGTAAGCTACTAATAACCTCTAGGTAGTATAATATCACCTTTAGGTATTTCTCTAATTTTATTTCGCCTTATTAGGGGCTTTTAAGCTAATGAATTAAGATATCTAGCTAGTATAGGCTATTTCTACCTAACTACTACTTACCTATTAAGTTATCTATTAAATTATGTAGCGATTATAATGCCTTTGCTTATAATTAGGCTTTAAAATCACTTTATAAGTCTATTAATATATTACGTTATAGCTCCTGTAAATTATCTAGTTCGCTATAGCCCTTGTATTTAATATAGTACTAATAGTTATATTTAGGGCCCCTATAGGTAACGATATAGGCTACTATATAGATGTTATTATTATTATTAATTAGGATATCTCGTAGTAAAATAGCTAAGCTAGAAATAGGTTCTAATTGCATAAGTGCGAATATATTATTAATTTAGTATTTTTTATTTACCTATAGCTTATACGCCTATCCCCTATTAATTACCCGTTAGATCCTAAATAGGCCTCAATATTTATTAGAAAGTTTATAGGAGGGCTGCCTCTACCTAATACTTTTAGTTAAGAGTAAGACGAGGTCTCCTATAGCTAAAATAATAGGGGTCCTCCTCTAATTATAGATCTTAGTATATATTTTAATATACTTCTAAAGTAGGTTAGTAATAGCTATCCTCTAGGTAAGTAAGCTATAGATTTTCTTATATATTACTAGAACTAAAACCTTTAACTAAGGTATAACGTTATTAGGTCTATGAGGGGAATATCCTATTAGTAGTTTAGTAGGTAACGTCTTAGTAGCTTTATAATAGGTGTTATTATAAACGAATTAGGCTACGTCGAGCTACCTTACGTAGTTATCCTAGTTAATATTATAGAAAGTCCTTGAAAAGTGCTTAATACTTTAGTTTTAGCGTTCTATTTAGCTATTAGTTTAGGGATAGAAAGTAGTACTAATCTTCCTATTAATAACTAGTAGGTAGTATACTTTAGACTAGAGGTTACTAGTAAATAGCGATCCCTAATTAGATATAATAGCTTCTAGGAGCCTAAATATAAGGAAGACATATTTAGTTAGTAGTATAGCTAACCTATCTATAGTAAGTAGCTCCCTAGTAGGGATATATAGGGAGTATTTTATAAACTAGCTAATAATAATAAGAATACTATTATATAGCTTATTTATTATTATTAGAGATAGTAGTAGTTTTATAATAAAGTTAATTAATATCTATTCAAAGGGCTAGCTAGGTACTAAAAGGGGTATAAGCTTATTATATAGGAGGTAGTATATTAACTTCGTGCGTTAGTAAATTATATATATCTTAATATATTCCTCTATATCGCCCTTCTATACGTTCTAGAAGAACGATTTTCTAATCCTCTTTAGTATCTTAATAACCCCTTAGTAACCTCTAGATAGTTTATTATAAAAGGCTCTAAGGACTTTATTTTAAAGCAAGTAGTTATTAGGGATATATAAGCCCTCTTAGTATCTTAGGGTGCTAGTATTATCTAATAACTACCTTATGCCTCGTTATTCCTACTCCTTATTAATATAAAAGGGGTCTTTCTATTAGGCTTTCTTAACTTTTTCCTAGAGCGAGGGTATAAGTTATTCTAATAAAGTATTTAGTAGTTAGGCGCCTTATTACTATCTAATACCTACCTATTAGATAGTAGTATTATTAAAACGTTATAAGAAGTCTTATAGGAGCAAGTCCCTAGCTTTATTAATCTCTATATCCTCGAGGGTATAGTTAGGTCTCTATAATAGACTATTAGCTAGGTTATAGCGACCTAGCTAGTATATAATTTTAAAGTTGAATATTTATAGATCCTATAATAGCTAAGCCTAGTAGCTACTAAGTATCTTTTTATTAGTAGGGTATTAGTAACCTAGGTAGTTAGTAATAGATTGAATATAATACTAGGAGTAAAGTAAGTAGTGCTACTACCTTACTACTACCTCCCTAATAGCTAGGAGTTCTATTTCTAGTATATTATATTATAATTATATACCCTTACGCTTCTAAGATATAAATACTATTGAGTTCGGAATTACGGCGCAGCCCCTTCGCAAAAAGACTATAATAAATTCACGTAGTTTGTAGGTATAATTCAGGAAATACTATATAGGTATTTTAACTTATGCCCTCTACTAGTTAAGGAAAATAATATAGGAACCCTATACGTTCCTACTACTCGCAAGCAAACCCTCGTATAAAGTCGGACGCGCCCCGCACTAGGGCTAATTATATTAGAGCTAAATAGGCTACTAAGGCTCTTATAGCCTAGAAAAGCTACTATATAAGATAACTTCTTAACCTAAAAGGTAGACCTTCTAGTAAGGTGCTAAAGGTAAACGCTATTATATAAGAGGTAACTCTTTAACTAAAGAGGTCTTTCCTAAGAGGTTCTTATAGCTAGAAGTATAAGAAGCTCTGCTATACGCAGGGCCTTATACCTCTCCCTCTTCCTTATCCCTATAACCTATAATAAATCCTTAACTATATTAGTACTAGACCCTGTATATAAAAACGCTAAGCCTACGCAAGGCACGCCCTTTAATACTAATAACGCGCGAGAGCTTACTAGAGAGTTTAATATTAATATAATTAATAAAACCCGCTCCTTTTTTAACTACTCCGTTATATATAGAAAGTATATTATTAATATAGCCCTTAAGAGGGCTCTTATTTATACCCCTAGAGGGGATACTTATTATTATATTATAGCTAAGTAAGTAGACTTAGTAGTAGAAGCTAGGTAAGTTATTATATACCCTATAGAGTAGCCCTTCTTTAAGCAGGTCCTCTATACTATTATAGCAGAGGTAGCCTAGGCCCCTTAGGCCTTAAACGTTAGTAAGTATAGCTTGCGCTAACTGCTTTAATATAGAGAGAGCGTTTCTAACGATAGCATAGCTAGTAGATAAAGCGGTAATAGAGGCAGTATTTAATAGTAGCGCAGGTAGTATACGAGAGGAAAAGTCGATAGCTTTATAGTTTAAATAATTAAAAACCACGTTATTATTAATATAAAGTCAAAGATCGTGAGGCTATTAAGTAGGGCACGTATAAGTGCGGCTATAGTTAGGAAAGGATTACGTAACTAAAGGCTATGTATTGTTAGGAGGCGCGGGGTTAGTAGGTCTATTGTACTTAAACAGGTAAAATCACTATGCAGTGGCCAGAGGCTATATAAATACTATTAGTGTCTATTGAGCTCGGAATTACGCCGCAGCCCCTTTATAAAAAGACTATAACAAATTCACCTAGTTCGCAGGCATAATTCGGGAAATACTATATAGGTATTTTAACTTATACCCTCTACTAGTTAAGGAAAATAATATAGGAACCCTATATATTCTTACTACTTATAAATAAACCCTCATATAAAGTTAGACGCGCGCTGCACTAGGGCTAATTATATCGGAGCTAAACGGGTTACTAAGGCTCTCGTAGCAAAGCTACTATACGAGATAACTCCTTAACCTAAAAGGTTAACCTTCTAGCAAGGTGCTAAAGGTAAACGCTACTATATAAGAGGTAACTCCTTAACTAGAGAGGTCTTTCCTAAGAGGTTCTTATAGCTAGAAGTATAAGAAGCTCTGCTACGAGCAGGGCCTTATACCTCTCCCTTATCCTTATCCTTATCTAACCTATAATAAATCCTTAACTATATTAGCACTAGACCTTATATATAAATACGCTAAGCCTAAGCGAGGTATACCCTTTAGTATAAATAATATAGAGGGGATCGCTAGAGAGTTTAGCCTCGATATAATTAATAAAACCTGCTCCTTTATTAACTACTCTACTATATATAGAGAGTATATTATTAGTATAGCCCTTAAGAGGGCTTATCTTAATACCCCTATAGGGGACTCTATAAGGTGTAATAGTATTAGAGCTAAGCAAGCAAACATAGTAGTAGAGGTTTAGCGGGTCGTTACGCGCCCTATGGAGTGGCCCTTCTTCGAGCAGGTCCTCCGCATTGCTAACTATTAGTCTCTATATATCCCCTTCTAACTAGCTTGATATTACCCCTATTATAAAGTCTAATATAGTAGTTTTAACTTAAATTAGAAGTATAAGACTAAAGTAGCGTAGTATAGGCGCTTCTATAAATAAAGCGCGGAGCTAGTAAAAAGTAACTAATACCTCCCTAGTTATTACTAGCTATCCCTTAGCTATATTAGTAAGTTAGTTAGTAAATAAGCTATAAATCTTGGAGTAGTTCTTAATAAATCTCCTATATAACCCTATAAATCCTAGAAATTACTAAATCTCTCATATTATAGTAAGTACTAGCTACTTAGCTATTATTTAAACCCTCTTACATTCTATAGTAACTCTATTTACTAAGACTATAAACCTAAGTAATTTAATCTCCTCTTTATAAAATTTATAATTATTACGGTTTATATAGAAGCTATTAGCTTCTAACTAGGTAAGTACTTATCTTATAGCTTCTATATAGGAGTCTATATTATTAGTAAAAACTAAGATATTATCTAAATATATAATATAAGTAATATTAACTAGGCCTATAAGTAACTTATTAATAAATATCTAGAAGGTAGCAGGTATATTAATAAGCCTAAATAGTACAGTATAATATTTATAATAGCTATATTATATATAGAATACTATTTTCTACTTATCTCCCTCCTAGATCCTTACTTAGTAGTATATATTCTTAAGGTTAAGCTTAGTAAAGTACTTAGCTCTAGAGAGCTAGTTAAGGATCTTATTAATTAGAGGGAGGGGGGTGCAGTTCTTAGTAGTTACCTAGTTAAGCCCCTAGTAGTCTATACATAACCTGAACTTACCTCCCTTCTTTAGGATAAATAGAATTAGCGCCCCTACTAGGCTTACTAATAAGTAAATCTATAAGAGTAATCTAATATATCATAATATAATACCTACCTATAGGTCTACTAGGGAGACAAATATATTATTAGCTTTAGGATCCCCTACTAGATAGGAGTAGTAGAATAGCTAACCGTAGGATAGGATACCTACTAAGTAAAATGGTAATAAGAGTATTAGTAGGGGACTTAATAATTAATTAATAGAGGCTAAATTCGATCGACGTATTAAAGAGGATAAAAAGAAGGGTTAAGTAAAGTATAAATAGGAATATCTTAAGGCCTTAAGACCTAGCTAATTATCAACCCTAGTAGGTAACCCTACTACTTACTAAGTAGTTATTAGTAATAAATTAAAGAAAACTAATTAGACCTTTAAGGGAAGTATCTCCTAATACTTAAGTATAAAAGGGGTACCTAGACTAACTTTGATTAATTTCTATTTAGCCTCAACGCGCGATTTAAGATTAATAAATTTATATTAGACCTAGAAAAGGTATTATTTACTACTAGATCCCTGGAGGGATTAGTAGCGAAGCGATAGAACTTATACCTCTCTATTAACTATAGTAATAAGGTAAAGGATATAAATTAGATAATAATAAACAACTAGTAAACTAATAGTATAGCTAATATAGGGTCTAGAACCCTTAGTATATAAACCTAGCTTAAGTAGACCTACTAGTAATTAGGATAATTATACTAGAGCTTTATTAATTACTACGAAGGGATTAAGGTAGAGAGCCCGTATTAATAGCTAGAGGAGATGTAGTTAGCTAATATAATAGCTAGGCTAGACCCTAAGCTCTAGCACTATATTATAGCAAACGGATTACTAAAGTCGTAGTTTAATCTTAATACTAGAGCTAGAATTACTAAACTTATATTTAATATATAGATATATAACGCACTACTAAGGGACTAGGGGGCTAGTAATAAGGGATAATAACTAGAGGGCTAAACCCTTAACTAGGAGGGATAAACTAAGGCCCTAAAGGGATAGACCTATAGGGACTATAGTAATACTAATAATTACTAAGAGGATACTAAGGACCTACTATAAGATACTAGGAAGGAAATTATCTATTATAGTTATAAGAGGGAAGGCTATATCGCGCTAAGGTACTTATACTATAAAAAGTATAGCTACCCCCGCTATAAAGAGAAACCCTACCCTAGTAAATAGCTAGAGGAGGACTAGGTAGTAATATATATAGTTTAATAGGGTAGTAACTAGCTACGTTATATTAAAGTAACGATATAGGTCTAATTTAAAACTAGCTAGAAGACTAGTGCTATACTTATTAATTTTAGAGCTAATAAGAATATTATAAACTAGAGGATTATAACTAATACCTAACTAGAGGCTAATAAGTTGGAACTTATTAAGGGAATATAGGTATTTAAGGGTCCTAACTATAGTATATAGAAGTTAGTAACCTAAATAACTAATAATATAGGTATCTAACGGATAGCTTTATATAACTTTAGGATTAGTAATAGTAATAGATATAACGCTACCCTAGGGATCCCTTAGTATATAGCGGAGTGCTCTAATCTTAATTAGAGGGAGTTAGGCTAGACCTTTCCCTTATATAAGAAGAATATCTACCTTATTATAACTATAAAAGAACTTAGGCGTATTAAGAATAAAGCGAGAGTAATACTTATAGGAATACTATAGGTTAATTATATATTAACTACTAACTACTAAGAGGATACCTAAGACCCTAAGGATATTAAGAGGATTAAAGTAAATATCCTACTAGAGTACTAGGACTTTAAGAAGGTATTTAATATTAACCTAATAAGACCTATACTAGAGATCAGGACTACTAGGAGCTACCCTATTAACCTAGAGCTTAAAACTAAGCCCCTAATAAAGCCTATTTACTAATTAGTTAAAAAGGAGTTAGAGGAGTTAGGGGATTATATCTATAAAGCCCTATATAAGGGATAGATTTACCTATTAGTAAGCCTAGTAAGGGCGCTAATCTTATTTATCCTAAAGAAGGGAGGTAAGTTAAGGTTATATATAGACTACTAGGGGCTTAACTAGGTAACTACTAAGAACTATATTCCCCTCCCTCTAAATAATAAGATCCTTAACTAGCTCTCTAGAGCTAAGTACTTTACTAAGCTCAACCTTAAGGATATATACTACTAAGTAAGGATCTAAGAGGGAAATAAGTAGAAGATAGTATTCTATATAGAATATAGCTACTATAAATATTATATTATACTATTCAGGCTTATTAATATACCTACTACTTTCTAGACGTTTATTAACGAGTTACTTATAGGCCTAGTTAATATTATTTATATTATATATTTAAATAATATCTTAATTTATACTAATAATCTAGACTCCTATATAGAGGCTGCGAGATAGGTATTTACCTAGTAAGAAGCTAATAGCCTCTATATAAACCCTAATAAGTATAAATTTCATAAGGAGGAAATTAAATTCCTTAGGTTTATATTCTTAGTAAATAGAGTTACTATAGAATATAAGAGGGTCTAGGTAATAGCTAAGTAGCTAGTACTTATTATAATATAGGAGATTTAGTAATTTCTAGGATATATAGGGTTCTATAGGAGATTTATTAAGAATTACTCTAAGATCTATAGCCTACTTACTAACTAACTTACTAATATAGCTAAGAGCTAGCTAGTAAAAACTAGGGAGGTACTAGTTACCTTCTATTAGCTCTATGCTTTATTGATAGAAGTACCTATACGCTACTTGAATCCTATACTTCTAATTTAAACTAAAACTAATATATTAGACTTTATAATAAGGGTAATATTAAGCTAGTTAGAGGGGGATATATGGAAACTAGTAGTGTTTATATCTTAGAAGCTCAAGGGCGTATAATTATAATATAATACGCTAGAGGTAGAACTACTAGCTATTAGGGAGGTAGTAGTAAGGTAGTAGCACTACTTACTTTACTCCTAGTATTATATCCGATTTACTACTAACTACCTAGGTTACTAGTATCTCGCTAATTAAAAGACGCTTAGTAGCTACTAGTCTTAGCTATTATAAGATCTATTAATATTCGACTTTAAAATTAAATACTAGCTAGGCTACTATAACCTAGCTAATAGTCTATTATAGAGACCTAACTATACCCTAGAGGATATAGAAATTAATAAAGCTAGGGACTCGCTCCTATAAGACTTCCTATAACGCTTTAATAAGACTACTATTTAAAGGGTTAGTACGAGGTAGTAACAAGGTACCTAACTACTAAATACCTCGCTAGAATAACTTATACCCTCGCTCTAGGAATAAGCTAAAAACGCCTAATAAAAGGACCCCTTTTATATTAGTAAGAAGTAGGAATAACGAGGTATAAAGTAGTTACTAAATAATATTAATACCCTGAGGGATTAGGAAGGGCATTATATCCCAGATAATTACTTACTTTAAAATAAAGTCCTTAGAGCTTTTTATAATAAACTATCTAGAGGTTACTAAGGGGTTACTAAGATACTAAAGAGGATTAGAAAATCGTTTTTCTAGAACACGTAGAAGAGTAATATAAAGGAATATATTAAGATATATATAATATACTAATATATAAAGTTAAGATACTACTTCCTATATACTAAACTTATACTCCTACTAGTACGTAGCTAGCCTTTCTAATAGATATTAATCGACTTTATTATAAAACTACTACTATCTCTAATAATAATAAATAAGCTATATAATAGTATCCTCGTTATTATTAACTAGTTTATGAAATACTCCCTATATATCCCTACTATCGAGTTACTTATTACTAATAGGTTAGCTATATTACTAACTAGATATATCTTCTTAATATTCAGGCTCCTAGAAGCTATTATATCTAATTACGGATCGCTATTTACTAATAACTTCTAGTCTAAAGTATACTACCTGCTAGTTATAAAGAGGAAGACTAGTACTACTTTTTATCCCTAACTAATAGCTAAATAAAACGCTAGAACTAGAATATTAAATACTTTTTAAGGACTTTCTATAATATTAACTAGGACGACTAGGTAATATAGCTTAACCTAGCCTAATCTAGTTATAATAACACTTATTATAAAGCTATAATGATATTGCTTACTAAGCTATTAATAGGATATTCCCCTTATAGACCTAATAATATTTAACCCCTATTAAAGGTTTTAATCCTAGTAGTATATAAGAGAGTCTATAGCCTACTTACCTAGAGGTTAGCTATTACAAACTTACTTTAGAAGTATAATAAAATATATAATAAGTTTTATAATTAGAGGAGGACCCTTATTATTTTCGCTATAGGAGATTATATATTATTTTTAATAAAGAATATTAAGTAAAGGTAGCCCCCGTATAAGCTTTCTAATAAATACCTAGGCCTATTTAGAATCTAATACGTAATAACTAGAGGATAAGTATTTAAGCTCGGAATTACGCCGCAGCCCCTTCGCAAAAAGACTATAACAAATTCACCTAGTTTATAAGTATAATTCGGGAAATACTATATTAGTATTTTAACCTATACCCTCTACTAGTTAAGGAAAATAATATAAGAACCCTATACGTTCCTACTACTTCTAAGTAAACCCTCTAAATATTACTATATAGAGTCGGACGCGCGCCGCACTAGGGCTAATTATATCGGAGCTAAATAGGCTACTAAGGCTCTCGTAGCCTAGAAAAGCCACTATATAAGATAGCTCCTTAACCCAAAAGGTCGACCTTCGAGCAAGGTACTAAAGGTAAAAGCTACTATATAAGATAACTCCTTAACCTAAAAGGTTAACCTTCTAGTAAGGTAAATACTACTATATAAGAGGTAACTCCTTAACTAAAGA
>JAVHLU010001339.1:0-32464 GCA_036785755.1 Colletotrichum ledebouriae | reverse complement strand
GACTCTATAAGGTATAATAGTATTAGAGCTAAGTAAGTAAACTTAGTAGTAGAAGTTTAGCGGGTTATTATATACCCTATAGAGTAGCCCTTCTTCGAGTAGGTCCTCCGTATTACTAAGGTAGAGGCAGCCTAGGCGGCCTAGGCCCCTTAGGGCTTATTAGTAAGTACGGCTTGCGCTAACTGCTTTAATATAGAGAGAGCGTTACTAATAACGGCATAGCTAGCGGATAAAGTAGTAATAGAGGTGGTATTAGTAGTATAGGTAGTACGCGAGAGGAAAAGTTAATAGTTTCGTAGTCTATTAAATAATTAAAAACTACGTTATTATTAATATAAAGTTAAAGATCGTGAGGCAATAGGTATATATAAGTATAGCTATAGTTAGGAGAGTTATAATCACGTGACCAAAGGCTATATATTATTAGGAGGCGTGGAGTTAGAAGATCTATTGCACTTAAGCAGGTAAAATCACTATGTAGTGGCCAGAGGCCACTCTAAGTAGTATATAAGCTATAAAAATAAAAGGCTACTTATTAGTATAGCTTATAGTATACTTACCTCCCATCTCTTATTATCTCTATTAGTATATATACCTCTAATAAGTATAGGAGCTAGTAGCTAGTAGGAATAGGTACTTACTAGTATATTTATATCCTTATTAAGGTTAAATAGAGTTAGCTATAACTAGACTTAGTAGACAAAACTTTAAAATATAATATAAGGTAGTTATTAAGAACTATCTTTAGCGAGGTAGTTATTAAGGATTGCTTTTAATCTTTAAAGGATCTCCTTATTTTCTTTCTTTATAAGGTACCTATAGATTTTAAGTAGTATATAAGCTATAAAAATAAGTAGCTACTTCTCGGTATAGCCTATAGTATACTTAACTCCTATCCCTTATTATCTCTATTAGTATATATCCCTCTAATAAGAGCAGTAGGTATATAGAAGATAGTGTATTAAGAGGAGATTATTATATAAGGAGACTACTATACTATTTATATATATTAAATACTAGATATTATAGTTAATATCCTCTTAGAAGAGCTAATAGCTAGTACTCCCTAGTAGAGAGAACAGAATATATAGTATCCCTAATAAGATTTATTCTACCTATAGCGCAACCTTGCTAATAGAAGTGTTCTCCTCAGAACTAGCCATGCCTAGCGCTCCCTAGTTAGTATTAGGTTAATTAAATTATAAATAAGTATATAAGTTAGTTTATTACTTATTGAATTTATTTAGTGTTATACTAACCAGAAATACTACTTTATAGGACGTTCTTTAATTTCTTTTAAATATCTTAGATTTAGTAATAATAGCTATATACCCCTTTACCTTAAGATCCTTTATTATTTAGAAGAATGATAAGAGAAGAAATTAAAATAGAGTAATAAGCTAGAACTTAGCTGAGGAGTATTAAAACTGATTCTAATTTAGCTAGAGCGTGATAGGTATATAAACCTTATTTATATTTATTTAAATAATTAGTAGTAACTACGTAGCAGTTTTCTTACTTTTAGTATTATTAAGGTATAATATCTGTAAGAATAGGTATATAGGTAGCGAAAGGGGCGGTAAAACAGCCTGAATAATAGATATTAATAGGCTGAGTAATATGGTGATAAAGGCTAATAAATTTAAGCATAAGGAGGTATTTTTCCTGGAATTAATTGATAGAGAAATCGTTAAATATTGATAGTATTAATAATAATGTTGTTGTTATTTCTAAGTTACAAATCCTACCCTCACGAAGTGAGGGGTAAGATATTCTAAAACGTAACTGCAAAGCAGCAGCTTATTAAGCAGGTATCGCGCTTAGATCACTATGTGGTCCGTGCGCAATTTCTGTATATTTATAGCTATAAAGCTAAGGATTATAAATATATATATATATATATATAAGGCTATTGCCATTATTAGAATTTATATAAATTTTTAAAGTATTTATTCCATAAAGGAAATACTTTTATAGTTATTATTTTATGTTTTATAGTTATTAGAGTATTATTAAAGAGGTATTATATAGGTATATAACTATATATACTATACTTATTTATTAAGGTTTATATGAACCTTATAAGATTATTATATAATTTTTAAGATATACCTTCGGTATTCTTACAATATCTAATAAGGCCATATTAATTTAATAATATTATTATAGTAGTTCTTCATATTCTCTTAGTCTATCTCTTATAAGTAGTCCTTCTATATATTAATGTTACTATCGAATTTCCTAGTTTTATTAAACCTAATATCTCTTATAATCATAGCTTCTTATTTAGCTAAATACTTAATTTAATATAGGTTTAAGAAATATAGCTTATAAGGTATCTAGTCTAAGCTCTAGGAGTAAAGCGCTAAGGTTAGCCCTTATATACCTAGGCTTAGCTAGTTATTATAAAGACTTTATGGTTATGGTAATATAAATAAAAGATATTTAATATAAAGGTAATACCCTTTATAGGTCTATAGAGGAGCCTATATGGAGTCTTCTAGCTTCTTAGTTATAATAGAGTAGAATTATAGATATGTATTACTACTATATAGATCTCTAGCTATACCTATAGTAGTAGCTTTTATAAGTATAGCGTAGTACTTATAGAGATAAGTATAAAGAGGTGGAAAGGCATAAGAATATTTAAGAAATTAAATATAGGTAAAATATATAATTATACGAGAATATTCATAACTCTAATATAATATCTAAATAGATAGAAAGGTATAGATATAAGTAGGTATTAAGCTCGGAGTTACGCCGCAGCCCCTTTATAAAAAGACTATAATAAATTCACCTAGTTCGTAGGTATGATTTAGGAAATATTATGCGGGTATTTTAACTTATACCCTCTCTTAGTTAAGGAAAATAATATAGGAACCCTATATGTTCCTATTACCAATAAGTAAAACCTCTAAATATCACTATATAAAGTCGGACACGCGCCGCACTAGGGCCGATTACATCGGAGCCGAACGGATATAAGTAGGTATATATATTAATAATAATACTGTATCTAAAGCATAGAAAAGCTAGGAGAAAAGGTAGGTATTAGTAGGTAGCAGTTTCGCTAAGGCCTCTTATACGCTTAGGCGCGCTTTATTATATATATAGTAGCGTGAAACTTAGCGTAGGTTTTGTTATACGCATATTAGCGCTTTATATATATATATATATATAGCTAATACCGATTGGATATAGCGCCTTGTTTTAACTTACTATAGGTATAAACCTTAAGCTTAGCTTTCTAATATATTTAGAATATATTTAAATCTAGGTATATAGTACTATACGGTACACTATTCGACGGGTGATTTAGGGTAAAACTTAAATACATACTTTATTCTACTATATCTCCTATATTTATAGGCCTATAGCACTCTAAAGGTATAGTAGTAATATAATAATCTTACTCTATTTCCTGTAGGTTTAATCATATATAGAGCTATCTAGCCTTTATCTTTAGAATTATAGTAATTCTCTCTTTTCTATTATTTTAAGCTTAGGTATTTGGTAAAAATAGCTTAATTTAAATACTACGTATTTAAATAAGACCCTTAAGTCCTAATTACTTTAATATCATTACTATACTTAAAGACTTAAATTATTACATTAAGCTCTCTTTTAAGAGAGTTAATAAACTAAGTAGATAAGTTTATCAAGGTTCTTATTAATTAGTTATTAGGATAGTAGTCCTAGGTATAGCCTAATAGTCTATTTATAAATAATAGTAGGGTTATAAAGCCTCTATAACCTTGTTTAAATAAATAAATGTTTAGAGCTATTTATCCCCTTAACATTACGGTAGTAATACCCTCTCTTAGTATTTAATTAAATTAATAAATTACGTTTTCTAGCTTATGAGTACTATAGTCTATTACTATAAAAGGGATATTAGCCTTTACTCTCGCTCTAGATATTCTTACCTCTAGTTAGTATATAGTAGCCTCTTTAGCATAGCTAAGTTAAAGTTACTAGTTACTATAGCTAATCCTTTAAGGCTTCCTCCTTATTCGTATAGTATAGGTATTATATTATAGAGGGATTAGTATAATATTTTCATAAAATACTACTTAAGTCTTCTTTAATATATACTTAAGGATATATTAATCATAGATATCTAGGACCTTTAAAACATAGGTCATAATATGCTATTAGAGGCAATACTAATTTAGTTTAATATATCTCTTTCTTTTTTAAGTATTTATAGGATATAGGATTACCTATTATTAAACTATAATATATAGTATTATTAAGGTAAGGAGTAGCTTAATACCCGTTTAGTCTAATTACACGTATAATTATAAGTCTATATTCCTTACCTAATATTAATTTACGTCTATTAAAGGTAAATCTCTTATTATAAGTATTATAGAGGAGGATAAATTACTTAAAGCTATTTAGAATATAAATTATAAAATCCAAATCTATTAATACTATTCCTAATAGCTTATAGTTATAAGCTATTAACAATATTACTCTCCTAGATCTAGCTGTTTTTAATATTTTATTGAGAGTTATTACTCCCTTATAGATATTTTTAAATAGTTAATCTTATTTACTAATTCCCTTTTATATCTCCTTTTTACTAAGTTAGGTATATCTTTATTCAGAGATTAGCTATTAGGTACCTTATTAATAAAGATATATTAATACCTTAATAATAAGTATTAAGATGTAAAGTATACTCTATACTTATTAAACTTTCCTTTCTACTGATTATATTAATTTCTAGAGCTTTTATCAATTTATCCCTTCTTTAAACTGCTTTATAGTTAAGGAGGTTTTAATATTTAGATAGAGATATTAAGTATGATTAGTTTAAATACTTTTTTACTTATAATATTTAGCTTAGAGCCTATAGAATTAATTATATATGAGATCTCTCTATATATACTCTTAATAAAGCTAAATAGCTTTAGAGGTTTATTATTAGTATTCCTTTTATATGTTAATTTATATATTATAACTTATAGTTTAAGAGATACTTAGTAAATAGTATAAATAAAGTTAATAGGTTATTTTAACTTATTACTACACTCTACTACTTAAATAGCTTATAGTTTAACTATACCTACGTTACACGTTATGATCTACATAATAGTTAACTTCTATATTATAATCTTCTCTTTATAAGGGATTTAAAAGACTTAAAAATATATTACTCTAGTAGCTTTAAGTTAATAGATCTTACTAATTTCTATTCTTACTCTAGACTAAATAATATATTTAATAATTAAGTTACTAAAAGTAGAAGAGGTTTAATACTACCTAAGATAAACTATCTCTTTATTATAGGCTACGCCCGGGTTAAGCCTACCTAGGCTTCAACCTAGGTTTACTACCTTAAGGGGGCTACCTAGGGCCTACCTAGGGCTTATATAGTAGTTCCCTATAGACTAGTAAAATCTCTACTAGAGAGGAAAACTTCCCCTTTTTCCTCTTTAGTTTACATAAACTTAGGTCTAACCCCTTATATATTTAAGCTTATTATTATAATAATAATAATAAGTTAAGTGCTACTCCCTATTAGTTAGTAAGATAGTTAATAATAATATAGCTAAAACTAAAGATAAGCTATTATAAGCGAATTTAATAGTAGTATTAAAGTCCCTTTAGTAATAGCTATAAGAGGTTAAATAGGGGAATAGTTAATACATAGCTATATAGAACCTTATAAATACTAATAATAAGGTATTAGTAATACCTAGTATAATATATTAGAAGCTACTACCCCTACTCTTAAAATCCTTAAGTAAGTAGGAGGGATATACCTCTTAAGTATAATAAATAAGGTATAAGATTATTATTAATAGGGCGTTCTATTCTATAAATATAGAAGTCTAATACCTTATTAACTCTGACTTAGATACTACTCCCTAATTAGTCGTCGCTACTTTTTATAGAACTAGGGGTAATAATAAATAATATAATCTAGAGGATTATATAACTTATTTTAATTAGACCTATAAGGATCCTAATATTTAGTTATAAGTTATAGCCTAATTATAAACCCTCTAGTAAAAACATAATAAATCCCTAATAGCCTTTCTATTAAGGTTTAAGTAAATACTAGCTAATATAAGTAGTATAAACTAGCTAAGTTAGGTTTAGATCTTACTCCTAGAGGCCTCTCTTACCCCTAGGCTAAGGGATTAGCTAATTACTATTAACCTATTTACTAACTATAAAAGCTAGCTCTTAAAAGTCTAGAATACTATATAGAAAGTAAAGCGCTAAAAAGCCCCTAGTAACTACTTAGTAACCTACTAGAGACCTATTACTAGAGATATTAAGGGAGATATTAATATAACTAGAGCTATATATATCTCCTAGGCTAAGGAGGTAAGAGACTATAACTATTAAAACTCTAGATCCTCTTTAGGTATTTCCTTAATATAATACTACTAACTATAAAAAGGTATAAAAAGCCCTTATACTTACTATACTTATAGAATTAGAGAGTATATTACTTAGCGCTACCTTAGTAAAGAGGACTAACTACCTAGGGTTATAAAGGTAAAGTTTCTAAAAGAGGAACTTATAAGCTATAAGGTTAAATGTAATTACTAAGTAATAGCTAACTCTTTAAAGAAAGATAAGGAGTTAAGAAAAAGCTAACTCTAGAGCGAAATCAAGCCCCAGAGCTTATTAAAGAGGAAATTTTAAGTTAAAAGAAATATAAATAGGAATATACTTAGTAAACTATTATTAAGTAATATAATAGGTATAGTAGTATCTAACTTAGAAATAAGTAGTTATACCTAGTATATCTTTATATATATAGTTAATAGCTTAGACCCTAATATTCTCTTAAAACGCCTCTAGATAGAATAGAATTAAATTATTTATGATATTATAGCTTACTAAGTATATTATAAGAGGAGGTATATGAGGTTATACCTAAAGAACTAAGAGCAAACCCCCCTAATAAAGGAAATAAGAGCTATAAGGTTCCATAATATACCCTTATTGTCTATTATTTACTAATACCTAGTAGGATAATAGAGTAAGTATTAGGAGGGTATTATAGAGGTATTAATATAAGCTATTAGCTTAGCTAATATTAAGAAAGCTTTAAACTTAAAACTAAAGGAGGACTAATAATACTATTTATTAAGCTAGGTATTAAAAGAGTTCTCTAACTTATTTAACCTTAATAAGGCTTACTTATTACCCCCTAAGTAACCTAGAGTAGACTACTAGATTAACTTTATACTAAGATTAAATAAAAATAAACTACTACTCCCTTAGGGCCCCCTCTATAGTATATTAAGAGAAGAGCTACTAGTATTAATAAAGACCTTATAGAACCTCTTAAATAAGAGGTTTATTAAAGCTAATAGCTTACTAGCTAGAGTATTAATACTCTTTATAAAAAAGCTAAATAAAGGGATTTATTTCTATATTAATTATAAAGCTTTTAATATAATTAGTAATAAAACTTATTACCCCCTCTTATTAATCTCTAAGATATTATACTAAGTAAGTATAACTAAGTAATCTACTAAGTTAGATATAATCATAGCTTTCTATAGGTTAAAGATAGTAAAGGGGTATTAAGAGAGAATTATATTCTATACCTAATATAAAGTATTTAAGTAAGTAGTTTACTTATTTAGCCTAATTACTACCCTCACTAGCTTCTAGTAGTATATTAATAATACCTTATAGGACTTCTTAATAACCCTATCATTACTTATCTAAATAACATATTAACTTATACTAATAGAATAAAGAAAGACTATAGGAAGAAGATCTAGGAGGTTCTCTAGAGGCTAGTAGATATAGAGCTAAAGTTTAACCTTATAAAGTATAAGTTTTTAATTAAAAGGGTTAAGTATATAGGGTTTATTATAATAACTAAAGAAGGTCTCTCCTATAACCTTAAGAAACTATAAGTAATTATTAAATAGCTACCCCCTACCTTACCTAAAAGGGTCTAGAGCTTCCTAGGATTTATAAATTATTATACTATATTTATACTAAGGCATAGAGATATTATTAAACTACTTATACTACTTATTAGAAAGAATATAATATTCTAATAAGGAGATAACTAATAATAAGCCTTCTCTTAGCTTAAGTAGCTTTTTAATACTTAGCTAATACTTTATTAATTTAACTTAGAAAGTATAAATATTATTAAAACTACTTATTTAGCATTTATACTTAGAGGAGTACTTTCCTAGGTTAACCTAGAGGATACCTAGCGCTCTATAGCGTTCTACTTATAGAAGCTCTTACTTATAGAACATAACTACCGTATTTATAATAAGAAGCTCCTAGTAATCCCTTTTTTATTATTATATATAAAGGGTAGAGCTTTATAATATAACCTCTTTTAAGATATTAATAAATTACTAGGGGCTTAAATACTTTATAAAGAAGTAGTACTTATTAAAATATTAGAGCTAGTAAGTAGAAGAACTATCCTAGTATAACCTTACTATTAAATATTATTCTAATAAGGAAGTAATAGCTACTAATACCCTCTCTTAAAGAGAATAAGATATATTATAAGTGTAGAATAATAAGTAGAAATAGGGGAGAGTCTTATAGCTAATACTAAACTACGGTTACTCCTATAAGGCCCTTATAGGTAGCCCCCTAGGAAGGAGCAATTAGAAAGGTTATATTAATATCCTAGAAACTATAATATCTAAGATAACTCTAAGTTATAAGTATTATAGCTAGAGATTATAAAGAAAGATATAATATATAAAGCTATATACTATATAGTTATCTACTAGCTTTAGAGCTTCCTACTAAGTATAAGAGCTAAGGTTTAAATTAGTAAGTATAATATTAGTAGCTAGGGGAGGCTAATATTTAGAGGGAGGCTATAAGTACTTAGTAGGGAGAATAATAATAACCTATAAAGAGAATACTATATAAGAAGTATTTAGTAGAGCTATAACTTAAGTATAACTACCTACTTAGGCTATAATAGCACGCTAGAAATAATAAGTTAGTAATTCTACTAGCTAGGATATTTGAAGATAGTATAGAGCTTTATAAGGAATTATAATATTTATAGAGGGATATATATCTAGAGGTAAGCTAAGAGGGGTTTCTTAAAGCCCCTATTAGTCCCTACTTAGTTAGACTTAGACTTCTTAATAAACTTTATTATAAACTTATTACTTATAAGGAATAATACTAGCTAATACTTATAGGTTATAAGAAATAGGCTAGGTAAGTTAATAACGCTAGAGAAGATAGGTATTATAGAAGTAAAAGCTTATATTTGATAATTTCTTAGCTACTACTTCTAGTTCTATAGGTTCCTATATAATATTACTAGTAATTATAGCTCTAACTAGGTAAGCTACTTCTAGGTTAAATTCTACTACCTTACTAATATAAAGAAGCTATTGAATATAGTATACTACTTAGAAACTAATAGTAATACTAAAAGGTAGAACTAGGAGATATAGGCTATCTTATAGGTATTTATAACTTAGGTATAGGATAACTAGAGATAGCTACTACTTATTACTTAGCTAGCGTTTTTATATACGAGGTCTAGTGCCGATATCCTCGAAGATTTATCGTGGGTTATAGGTATGCATAGGACTTCGTGGATAAGGAAGAGGGAGAGGTATAAGGCCCTGCTCGTAGTAGCAGAGCTTCGCATACTTCTAGCTATAAGAACCTCTTAAGAAAGATCTCTTTAGTTAAGGAGTTATCTCTTATATAATAGCGTTTATAATACTTTACTAGAAGGTTAACCCTTTAAGTTAAGGAGTTATCCTATATAGTAGCTTTTATAGCACGTTACTAGAAGATTAACCTTTTAAGTTAAGGAGTTATCTTATATAGTAGCTTTTCTAGGCTATAAGAGCCTTAGTAGCCCGTTTAGCCCTAATATTATTAGCCCTAGTATAGCGCGCGTCTAACTTTATAATATTTAGAGGGTTTACTTATAAGTAATAGGAATATATTAGGTTCTTATATTATTTTCCTTAACTAGTAGAGGGTATAGGTTAAAATACCTATATAGTATTTCCCGAATTATGCCTGCGAACTAGGTAAATTTGTTATAGTCTTTTTGCAAAGGGGCTGCGGCGTAACTCCGAACCTAATACTATGAGAGACCCCCTCTAGGGATATAATAGCTACCCTCTAAATAACTAGGCTATAGGAAGTAGTAAACCTTATTTAAGTAAGTATCATAATAGCTTAGTAATATAGTAAGGAGAATATAAATTAATATAAGATACTTTCGAAGGAGTATTAAATAAGTAATAGGGTTTAGCTTTTAATAGCTAATTATAAGAGCCCTAAGCTTAGTAAGAAGCTATTATAGTTATATTATAAGTATGTTAGAATAGGAGTACTAACCTTATATATTACTAAACTAGATATACTTAGTAATATCTACCTATGGTTTTATATTAATCTCCTCTAGAGGGTACTAGAAGACCCCCTACTTACTTAGATAAGGATAAACCCCTAGCTACATTAATTATAACTAATAATAGTAAGTTTAAGTAGTATATAGAGGAGATATATATAGTATATCATAGAAGGTAGTTGAGCGAGAGTAGAGGTATAAGGTCCTAGTTAAGTAAGAGGGGTATTGAGCTCGGAATTACGCCGCAGCCCCTTCGCAAAAAGACTACAATAAATTCACCTAGTTCGCAAGCATAATTCGGGAAATACTATATAGGTATTCTAACCTATACCCTCTACTAGTTAAGGAAAATAATATAGGAACCCTATATATTCCTACTACTTATAAGCAAACCCTCGCATAGAGTCGGACGCGCGCTACACTAGGGCTAATTATATCGAAGCCGAATAGGCTACTAAGGCTCTTATAGCCTAGAAACGCCCTTACTAAACCTTCTAGTAAAGCGAAAGCTACTATATAAGATAACTCCTTAACCTAAAAGGTCGACCTTCTAGCAAGGTGCTATAAATACTACTATATAAGAGGTAACTCCTTAACTAAAGAGGTCTTTCCTAAGAGGTTCTTATAGCTAGAAGTATAAGAAGCTCTATAAGTAGGGCTTTATACCTCTCCCTCTTCCTTATCCTTATCCCTTAATTATATTAGTACTAGACCTTATATATAAAAACGCTAAGCTTATATAAGGTATACCTTTTAATACTAATAATATGCGAGAGCTTACTAGAGAGTTTAGTATTAATACGATTAATAAAACCTGCTCTTTCTTTAACTACTCCGTTATATATAGAGAGTATATTATTAATATAGCCCTTAAGAGGGCTCTTATTAATACCCCTAGAGGGGATATTTATTATTATATTATAGCTAAGTAAGTAGACTTAGTAGTAGAAGCTAGGTAGGTTATTATATACCCTATAGAGTAGCCCTTCTTTAAGCAGGTCCTCTATACTATTAAGGTAGAGGTAGCCTAGGCCCCTTAGGGGAACGTTAGTAAGTATAGCTTACGCTAAATAGAGAGAGCGTTACTAATAATAGCATAGCTAGCGGATAAAGCGGTAATAGAGGCGGTATTAGTAGCGTAGGTAGTATATAAGAGGAAAAGTTAATAGTTTTATAGTTTAAATAATTAAAAACTACGTTATTATTAATATAAAGTTAAAGATCGTGAGGCTATTAATAGGCACGTATAAGTGCGGCTATAGTTAGGAAAGGTAGTTAGCAATTACGATCACGTAACCGAAGGCTATATATTATCAGGAGGCGCGGAGTTAGAAGGTCTATTGCACTTAAGCAGGTAAAATCACTATGCAGTGGCCAGAGGCCGTAAGAGGGGTATATAAAGCCTACCTAGGAGCTTATAGAGGCTATAATAGATATTACTATAGTAGATAGGTATAAAGCCTTTAAGCCTACCTAAGCTTCTACCTAGGTCTACCGCCTTAAGGGGGCTACCTAGGGCTTACCTAGTAGTTCCCTATAGATTAATGAAATCTCTACTAGAGGGGAAAGCTTGTCCTTTTTCCTCTTTAGCTTAAAGAAATAGTATTATAGCGACCTCTTATTAAATAAACCTAGGTCTAACCCCTCGTACTATTAAGTAATTCTTAAATTAAACTACTATTTTATATGGCTCTTTAATTTAGTTTATTTTATTCTTATATATTACTATATATATTATTCATATATTGATCTAATTATATTAATTTATGAAATAAGTTAGATTCTATAGGGGCTATTTACTCTAAATCTACTAAAGTAAGAAGTAATATAGAGTTTAATAAAGCCTTTATTCTATTAAAGCAAGTATTTATTACTACGAAAATAGTTTTCTAGAAATAGTCTTAGAACTTAGCTTTATTAGAGGGATTCTCAGGATGGCTTCGAGGTCCTCCTTAATGTTATTTAAGTTAATATACTCTTATAATCCTATTAACTTAAGCTTATATTAGGTTTAATTCTACTAGAGAAGCTAATTAATTAGTTTATATAACTTAAGTAAGAGACTAGAGGCTCTAGACGTATAAGTAAATATTAGCTTATTATAGGTTTATATTTTGGTAATATATAAGGAAATTTAATATTTTAGATATATTTAAATAGCTTTAATTAGTATTATATATGAAGATTAAACTATTAATTATTAAATTATGTAGTATAGAATATATAATAACTTACATATATTATTATATAACTTTCTAAAATCTCTATATATAGATTGTAGCGGAATTTATACCTCAAAGGTATTGACATTAATATTACCTAGCTTCGCTAGATTTACTATTGTTTTTATATATATATTATGCCCTTACTGCGCGGGCTAAGGGGTTAATCTAATATATTACTACTAGCTCTGCTGCGCTAACTTCCCTTTATATAACATTTAATTTTAGTATATTCGCAACTCTTCGCTATACGCGCGAGAGGGCCCTTGACCCTACCCTACGCCCGCGCGAGTCAGTACCCTTCCCAAAGGTTTTAAATCCCCTCACGCTAATACTAGCGCTAAAGTAACCGAGAAGTCCCCGCCACTGTTCCTATACTATGGTTGCAGGCTAAAGTAAAACATCCCTGATGAGTATCTATGGCTTAAACTCATAAGGCGAGCATATCGAACAGCTAGCCAATCAAAGCAGCTATTTATAGCATCTAGTAGGCTACTCATCTCTGTAATACCTTACAAGGAGGGTTTCCTTACCTATCACACGAAGTAGAGTCTCTACTGCGCTACTACCCTCGCTAGGCGGGCTTACTGTTACTCTCCGCCGCCTGCCCAAGCTACCTCCTGCGCCCTCGCCTCTCGCGCCCTCGCTGCTGCCGCAAAGCGCTGTTCAGCTGCTTCTGGCACCCTTACTACCGCAGAGCGCAGCAGAGAGCGCCACACATAGCGCTATGTAGCTGGTTTATAGGCCCTACTTAAGGAGTTATAACTACTTATATAGTAAATATAGCAGTATTAGCAGTAGTAGCAGCAGAAGTAGCTTTAATATTTATATTAGAATGGATAATATATATAATACTAGGGGTAAGATGTATAAGAAGGGGTATATATATAATGGTATTAGGAAAGACTCTCTATGTAAGTCTCTAAAGATAGTTTAAGTACCTCTATTACTACTAAATATAGCTATAGCGATGATAATAGTAATAACTAACTACTAAATATAATAATAATATATTAAATAACTATTGAGTTTAGAATTACGCTATAGCCCCTTCGTAAAAAGACTATAATAAATTCACCTAGTTTATAGGTATAATTCGGGAAATACTATATAGGCATTTTAACCTATACCCTCTACTAGTTAAGGAAACTAATATAAGAACCCTATATATTCCTACTTAGAAGTAAAACCTCTAAATATTAGAAAGTTAGATACGCGCTATACTAGGGCTAATTATATTAGAGCTAAATAGGCTACTAAGGCTCTTATAGTAACGCCTTTATTAAAACTTCTAATAAGGTGCTATTAAAGCTACTACGCGAGGTAACTGCTTAACCTAAAGTTCGACTTTCTAATAAGGTACTACGAAAGCTACTATTTAAGATAACTCCTTAACTTAAAAGGTTAACCTTTTAGCGAGGTAAACGCTACTATATAAGAGATAACTCCTTAACTAAAGAGGTCGTTCCCTAAGAGGTTCTTATAGCTAGAAGTATAAGAAGCTTTATTACTATAAGTAGGGATTTATACCTCTCCCTCTTCCTTATCCTTATCCCTATAACCTATAGTAAATCCTTAATTATATTAGCACTAGACCCTATATATAAAAACGCTAAGCCTGTGCAAGGTATGCCCTTTAATGCTAATAATATAGAAGAGCTCGCTAGAGAGTTTAGTATTAATATAATTAATAAAACCTACTCCTTTATTAACTACTTTATTATATACAGAGAGTATATTATTAATATAGCCCTTAGGAGGGCTCTTATTAATACCCCTAGAGGGGATAATTATAATTATATTATAGCTAAGTAAGTAGACTTAGTAGTAGAAGCTAAGCGGGTCGTTACGCACTCTATAGAGTAGCCCTTCTTCGAGTAGGTCCTCCGCACTATTAAGGTAGAGGCGGCCTAGGCTATGAATAACTATAAGGCTAGCTATATTAATAGCTATAATAATAGCTATATGAATAATAACTATGCTTTAGAGAGCTATTCTAGTAAGAGAACGGATTATTAACTTATAGATAAACTCCCTTAGCGAGGCTATAGGTATATAAAGCTATAGGTTATAGGAATAAGTTATTACTATTAATTATTATAATATAGTATTAATCGCTTATATCTCTCTATATATAGCGCTTTCCTATGTACGCGCGTAGTAATAGGGACTATTACTCTTCTTTTATAGAGAGGTAGTTATTACTATACTATACTTATATACTATATATTACTATTAGTTACTACCTAGCTATATATATAGAGTACTCCTATACGTCACGCGCGGAGCCTCCTAGTTAGAGATTAACCTAATACATTATATTATACCCTACAATAATAATAGTAAATCCTAGAAATCTAACTTCTTATTAGTAGAACTAGGGAGCGCTAGCCATAGCCAGCTCTAAGGAGAACACTTCCGTTAATAAGCTTATACTATAGATAGAATAAATCTAATTAGTAATATTTTATATTCTATTCTCTATACTAGGGAGCGCTAGCTATTAGCTCTTCTAATAGGATATTAATTATAATATCTGGTATTTAATATATACGAATATTATATTAGTCTCCTTATATAGTAGTCTCCCCTTAGGATATAGTCTTTTATATACCTCCCGCTCTTATTAGAGGTATATATACTAATAGAGATAATAAGAGATAGGAGGTAAGTATATTATAAGCTATACTAAGGAGTAGCTATTTATTTTTATAGCTTATATATTACTTAAAATCTATATATATCTTATAAAGAAGATAAGTAAGGAGATCCTTTAAAGGTTAAAAGCAGTTCTTAAGAACTACGTTATTAAAGGTAGTTTTTAATAACTACTTTATATTATATTTTAAAGTTTTATCTACTAAGTCTAGTTATAGCTAACTCTATCTAACCTTAATAAGGGTATAAATATACTAGTAAGTACTTATTCCTACTAGTTACTAGCTCCTGCTCTTATTAGAGGTATATATACTGATAGAGATAATAAGGGATAGAAGGTAAGTATACTATAAGCTATATTAAGAAGTAGCTTTTTATTTCTATAGCTTATATGCTACTTAGAATTTATAGGTATCTTATAAAGAAGTAATACTAATAAGCTATATTAAAAAAATAGACTTTCTTATTAGGATTTATAGCAGGGATGATTACTAAATAGGCAAATAGTAAAGTAATCTCTTTATATAGTACTCTCTTCTTAATATATAAACTTTTATATACCTCCTGCTCTTATTAGAGCTATATATACTAAGAGAGATAAAGAGGGATAGGAGATAAGTATATTATAAGTTATACTAGTTAATACCTTTTTCTTTTTATAGCTTATATACTACTTAGAATCTATAGGTACCTTATAAAGATATAGTATTAGTAAGCTATAGCTACTTAAGCTATATATCTCTAGAGATCACTTTAAGCTCTAACTTAATAATAAGGGCTAGCTTATATACTACTTAAAATCTATAGGTATCTTATAAAGAAAATAAATAAGTAGGTCTTAGAAAGCTTAAAAGCCGGCCTTAATAATAAGGGCTTTATACTATATTCTAAAGTTTTATTTACTAAATTTAGTTATAGCTTACTCAATTTAATAGTAATAAGAGTATAAATATACTAATAAGTACTTATTATCTATTTAAAAAAAATAGACTTTCTTATTAGGATATATAGTAGGGATAATTACTAGATAAGCGAATAATATAATAAACTCTTTATAGTACTCTCCTCTTAATATATAGCCTTTTATATACCTCCTACTCTTATTAGCGCTATATATACTAAGAGAGATAAAGAGGGATAGGAGTTAAGTATATTATAAGCTATACTAAGCACTAGCTATTTATTTCTATAGCTTATATATTACTTAAAATCTATAAGTGCTTTATAAAGAAGATAAATAAGGAGATCTTTAAAAGGTTAAAATCGATCCTTAATAAGTACCTTATTAAAGGTAATCCCTAATAACTACCTTATATTATATTTTAAACTTTTATTTACTAAGTCTAGTTATAGCTAGCTCTATCCAAACTTAATAAAGGTATTAATATACTAATAAGTGTTTCTTCCTACTAGCTACTAGCTAGAGCCCTACTATATATATAGGGGTTATTAATAAAGAGCTAATAAGAGCTAATAAGAGCTAATAGATAGAAAAGAGCTATATAGACCTATATTTATCTAGACTTAGGATAAACTAGCTTAATTCTTTAAAAGACTAATTAGATTTAAGCCTTTAATGTATAGGGGTTTAATAGTAGTAAGAGAGCTTTTTGCCTTAGATAACCCTAGCTTCCTAAAAGGTAAAGATTAACCTTGCTAACGGAAGGCATCTACTTTTAGCTAGCTTAACTAAAAGCTTAGCTTCTTATAGTTATTAAAGTACTTTATATATATATTTCTAATACTCTTCTAGTATCTAGGAGAATACAAAGATATTATCTAAATATACTATAGTAAACGTATTAAAGTAGGGTTAAAGTTATTTATTAAGTATAATTTAAAGTATAGCTAGTATGAATATAAATCTAGATCGTATTATAAGTATCTCAAAGTGTTTATATTATGTATAATATACTATTTTCTATTCTTTACTCTTCTTAATATAAATAGAGTTATAAGCTCGCTTAAGGTTAAGGGCTATAAACTAGTCCGTATTATATAAGAGGTTATATAGCTCTAAGATTACCAATAATAACTAGTAATTCTAGAGAGCAATATCATTAAGCTTTTAGTAGTTAATATATAGTTATCTCTTTCCGCTTTCCTTAAGTATAACGAGTATTAAGTAAGCTATTAGTAATATTATAAGTTAAGTAAATCCCTTCCTAAGGTTCTCCTCTAGATAAATATTAAGTATTTCTATTTCTTCCTCATTAAGTCTATAGACCTTCCTAAATATTAGCTTTTCTCTAAGTTTCAACTTAATTATATAATTATAGCTACTATATTTACGTAATCTTATATTAAGTAAGTAACCTCTTATATTACTAGTATTCTATTAGCATAGGTATTATTTAATCTACCGAATTAATACTAATTACTACTTAGAAGGGCTAGAACCGATAGGAACTAGAAAGATAATAAATAATATAGCTCTACCTATAAATAGGTAAGAATATTAAAGGTAGGCTTAAAGGATATATAAAATAATTTATAGATCTAATTAAAAGAGATAATCTAAATTAGGCTTAGATTTGCTAAGAGAATACTAGAAAACGAGGTATAGGATTATTAAGGTCTATATTATAATAATTATAAATAATAATAACGTCCGCTATACTCCTCTACTCTATGCTCTACTCTATAGTCTTCTTATAATAAGCTTGTATACTAAAGGGGCTTTTTTAAAAGCTATATAGCTAAGTCTATCTTATCTTATCCTAATTATCCCCTTAAGACTCTTTATAATAATATAGAGGAGAATTTTAAAAAATAAATAAAACTACTTTATAGAAATAGTAAATAAACTCTATTTATAGACTTATTTTATTAATAACGTCTTCTAGGATAGTAATTATATTATTAAGAAGGTCCCTTAGGTTTAACTATTTTCTATTATAAGTTATATCTTAATAATAACCTTTTTCCTTCTTCCTCCTTATTATACTCCTTATCCTACTCTAATCCTTAGTATAGCTAAAACTACTTACCTTATTATACTAGGCGCGAAAGGTTATAATAATATGCTCCCTTAGGCGTGTTCTATTTAATCTAATCCTATTAATTAACCCTCTACTAGATATAATCCCTATAACTATACTTATATTTATTTAAGGGATTAGGTTACTTGGGATATAATAGTATATCTATAAGTATAGTTCTTAGGCGTAGCTTAATAATTATATTATAACTTAGTATCTATAAGACTTATAACTAAAGCTAGCGTCTAAGGTATTTAAGCTTATTATTTAGTATTTTAGATAAAGTAGACCTAGATAAAACTAATAATTTATAAATAGGTTAAGGAATATCTACTATAAGAGATAGTATAATATTATTATTATTTCTAAAGTCTATTATAGTACTATTTATAAGTAAAGGAGTAGGAGGGTATAGAGGGAAGAAAGGCGCTTTCTTAAAGTCTTCTTAGCTTAATAGAGTATCTTATAGAGCTATATTATTATTATTAGTTAAGTTATAGAACTCTATAGTAATTATAAATATATATTAGCTAACTAAGGGGATCTCGGAGTTAGTAAATAATATATTATTACTTAAGGTTATACTACTAAAACGTAGTAATAGTAATCCTTCTCAAATTAGAGCTCTAGCCTATTTAATATACTAGAGGCTATATATAAATCTATCCTTCTATTAAACTGAATTAACTACGTAGGTATTAATTAATAAGAGCTTTTAGAGTTATTAAGGGGCTCCTATCTTATAATATTATATATTAAGGTCTTATATAGCCTTAACGAAGCGCTAATTACTATTCTAGTCCTATATAGAGTTATAATAGAAGTAGTAGCTAGTTAACTAGTTTATAAAAATCGCAGCTTAGTAATAGTTATTATAGTTTAGTAAAAAGAAAGCCCTAGTAGTATTCTAAAAACTTTTTACCTCTATTCTTTTAGGCTCTATAGAAGCCTTATTAATCTCTTTCCCAGGTTACTAGGCTAGTTTATAGATTAGAGTATAGATACTATAAGGGTAGCCCTTAATTATAAACCTAAAAAGGGCTATAACCTTTAAATTATTTAAATCTTCTTATCTTATAAGCTTCTCTTATATATTATAGAGGTCTAATAAGTATTCTACCTAAGCTAAGGTTATAATAAGTAACCCTCTTCTATACTAGGTTATTAAGTAATTTATAGATTCTTAGCTCTATTATATATACTATAGGATTACTAGTATAGGCTCGTCTTTATTTAGTATAGGGTTCCTTTTAGGTCTTATAATATTAAATACTACTAAAGTATTAGTAGGGCTAGATATAATATCTCTTAGGGTAATAGGGGCTAAGTATAGTAATATAGATAGTTTTATAAACCTAAGGTAATTAAAATACTTTATAAAGTTAGCTAGTTATTATAAGTTATAATCCCTCTTTTATTACTTATAGTTATTCCTTCTTCTTATCTTCTACATATTTAGTTCTTTTAATAATTCTTTCTCCTTATCTAACTCTTCTAAATTAATAGGAATTATTAGATTAGTTTATAAATTAGTATCCTTAAGTACTAGTAAGTTAATATCTATCCTATTTAGAGAGGAAACCTCTAGGTTTATAAATTAAGGGGTATACTTAGCTACTTAATATTTAATATCTTCTTAAGCTATCCTTTTCCTAATATCTTTATCTCTTAATTCAAAATATTAATTATATAGAAGTCTATTTATTCTTAATTAGGTCTAATATCCTTTAGGAGGTATTTTATTAGTTAAAGCTATTCATAAATAATTAATTTAAGCTTAATACCTTATCTTAATAAGCTATTTTAGTAGTACTAGGCTTCTAATCTATATAAATAACCTAAGCTAATTAATAAAGTATAAGCTAGAGGTTTATAATAGAGGGTCTATATATTAAAGTTTAATTAGGTATAGTTACGTTATTAAAACTTCCTTAGCCTTATATCTTTATAAAAAGCTCCTAGTAATAAGTATTAAAGTCTATAGTTATCCTTTAGCTCCTCTTTTTAACTACTAATTATTCTAAAACTAGTTTATCTTATCTTATAAATTAATTAATAGACCTATAATAACTACTTTAGTAGACTTAGGTGCTTATAGATAAATAAGGAGTATATTAAGGGACTTAGCTTTAATTTAGGTAACTATAGTATCCTTCTTATTTTTATTATTAAAGTTATCTTCTATACCTCTAACTATCTTATAATAGAGCAGTTAGCTAGGCTTAGTAGGCCTTATAAGGTAATAAATAACTACTAAGATATCCTTAGTATATATTAGGGTTATTATTTTAAGTATGCTAATAGTATTAAATATACTAGCTATAACTTACTATAAGTATAAAGAGCAAATCGTCTTCTTAGCTATTTCTAAGGTTTTATTCTAATACGTAATAAGGATATATTTTAATACTATATTAAAAGCGTCTATCTAACTAGGGATATTATCCTTCTTAAGCAGAGGGCGTATACTATATTTAATTAGCTAAGGCTAGTAACTAAGCTTATTTAGAGGTCTAAAGCCTAGGATATCTCTATTATTTAATCCCTATACTTAAAACCTATTTATACTTAATTTATTAGGTATAAGCTCTATTAAAAGCCCAATTTTAGGGGTAAAAAGGTTTAAGGATCTTAGCTCCTAGATATATATATCTAATACTTTAATATTATAAAAGATAACTTTCCCTTAATATAATATATTAGGAGAAAGGTTAATAAGGGGTAAGTATAAGTAATTTATAAACTAAAGAGCTAAGTAGAAGTAATATCTAAAGAAAAGAAGGAGCTATAGTATAATAATTAATATTATATAATTAATAGATAAATTAAGCTTAAAAGTAAATCATATATATATAAGAGAGAGAGGGACTAGAGGGTTTAAGAGGTTAGGAGTGCGTTTTTATATCTACTAATTACTTTAATAAAATAGTATTTTATTAGTAGCTTATAAAAGGAATAATTAAGTCTCCTCCCTTACCCTCCTTAGCTTTAGTAAAGTAAAATAAACTTAGGATAAAAAACCTATAATAAATAGAATAGTAAATTAGGGTAGTTATATGTAAGAAAGGAATAAAAGAAATAATAGTTAGTAATAGCTATTAAACCGAGTAGTATAATTATAAATTAAATAAATATCCTCTTTTATCCTCTATTATTAACTTCTCCTGTTATAATAACTACCTTTACCTAGCTCCTCTAATCTTTATCTAACTCCTTTATACTTTCTCTCTTATATTTATAAATTATATCTTCTTATTATAGCTAATTATGACTTCCTTATCTTAAGTATTAAAAATACTAATTAACCTCGCTCTTATTATCTCCTATTAATAATAACCCTCTAGGTCCTTAGTTCTAATATCCCTATATTTAAAATAAAGAAATATAATATACTACCTTTTATTTAGTACTCTAATAACTAACTTTAGGTATTCCTTCCCTTCTTATTATTATCTCTATACCTTCTAGCTAATAATTATAATTCTTAGGTAGCTATAAGCCTTACTTAGCTTTAGCTTAATATACCTAGTAATAAATACTTAGAAGTCGCTTTTATACTATAGATATTCTCTAATAAAACTACTAAGGTAATAAGGCTAGCTTTCTAGAAAGCTTATCTTAGTAAATAAGATTTTCAATAAATATTTAGGGTAACTAAGGAGTTTAGAGACTTCTATTATTAAGTCTTTATCTATACCTCTATTACTTTCCTCGCTAGCTTATAGGAGATAAAGGTCTATTAGTATATAGGAGCTTTATATATAGCTTATTTATTTAATCCTAAGGTAGTTATAATATAATACCCTCTATATACTATAAAGAGCAAGCCTATACTACTTAAAACCCTATGACTAGCGTTTATATCTATAAACTATATCTTAAATATATCTTTATACTAAGTACTCCTTATACTAACTACTTCTTTTATAAAACTTAAGAGAGTTACCTATATAATACCCTAAGTATCTATAAATATTATAAGTATAGAATTAAGTATAATAATAAGGTAAAGAGGAGTAGAGAGCTTAAGAGTATTAAGGAGATCTTATAATCTTAATTTCTAATAAATACTATAGTTTTAGCTATAGCTAAGTTTAACTTCTCGCTCTTTTATAATAAATATTATTAATAAGCCTAGGAATATTACTCTAAAGCTAGGTTGATATACTCTTATTACCCTTTTATAATAAAGCTACTTCTAGAGTTTAATATTATAGAAATCGTAGACTACTTAGGGTTTAATATTATAAATTAAGGTAGGAAAATAGGATTTCTACATATATTTATATTATGTATATAGGGGGGGGGGGGGGTAAAAAGAAAAAGAGAATAAGAAGCTAGTTAGGCTTTAATAAGATATTAAGGTAAATAATATATAAATAGGTTTATAAAGCTAAAGTTAAAGTATATCCAAAAGGGCTAAAGCTAGTTAAAGTATAAACGTTTAATTAATCTATATATAAGGTAGTAAGAAGGTATAGTTAAGGGTTAATATCTCTCTCTCCTCTTGTCTATATTAATAATATATAAGTAATTAGCTAATTACTAGTCTTAACTACTCTATTAGCCCTTAGGTTATATATAGATGTTACTTTCCTCTTTCTATTATATCTCTTATTAAACTTAATAATAATATCCTTATTCTCTAGGCTTCTATTAATAATAAGTTTGCTATATAATTTATAGTAGTAGATAATCTCTTCGTAGATAAACCTAGTAATCTTAGTTCAAGTTACTCTCTTAAGCTAATAGGCTTTAGGCTATCCTATTAGTAGATCCCTTACTTTAATAAGGTACTACTTACTTACTCTCTATATATCTAATAATATCCTTAAAAAAGGTAGTCCCTTTAGGGAGCTATAGGTTTTTATATTATCTATATATTAAGCTCTTCTCTTTTAGTAATTAGGGGAGTTTTTAGGGATTTACTAATCTCTATATATTGAGTTCGGAATTACGCCGCAGCCCCTTCGCAAAAAGACTATAACAAATTCACCTAGTTCGCAGGTATAATTTAGGAAATACTATATAGGTATTTTAACCTATACCCTCTACTAGTTAAGGAAAATAATATAAGAACCCTATATATTCCTACTACTTATAAGCAAACCCTCTAAATATTACTATATAAAGTTAGACGCGCGCTATACTAGGGCTAATTATATTAGAGCTAAATAGGCTACTAAGGCTCTTATAGTAACGCCCTCGCTAAACCTTCTAGGAAGGTAAAAGCTACTATATGAGATAACTCCTTAACCTAAAAGGTTAACCTTCTTATAAGGTACTAAAGGTACTATAAAAGCTAATATATAAGATAACTCCTTAACCTAAAAGGTCGACCTTCTAGTAAGGTAAACACTACTCTATAAGAGGTAACCTCTTAACTAAAGAGATCTTTCCTAAGAGGTTCTTATAGCTAGAAGCATAAGAAGCCCTGCTACTATAAGTAGGGCCTTATACCTCTCCCTCTTCCTTATCCTTATCCCTATAACTTATAATAAATCCTTAACTATATTAGTAGTAGACCCTATATATAAAAACGCTAAGCCTGCGCGAGGTATACCCTTTAATACTAATAATATATAAGAGCTTACTAGAGAGTTTAGTATTTATATAATTAATAAAACCTACTCCTTCTTAAACTACTCTATTATATATAGAGAGCGTATTATTAGTATAGCCCTTAAGAGGGCTCTTATTAATACCCCTAGAGGGGATACTTATTATTATATTATAGCTAAGTAAGTAGACTTAGTATTAGAAGCTAGGTAGGTTATTATATATCCTATAGAGTAGCCCTTCTTTAAGCAGGTCCTTTATATTATTAAGGTAGAGGTAGCCTAGGCCCCTTAGGGCTTAAACGTTAGTAAGTACGGCTTATACTAACTAATAGAGAGAGCGTTACTAATAATAGTATAGTAAAGATAGTAATACCTTCTAGTAGATAAAGCGGTAATAGAGGTAGTATTTAACGGTAGCGTAGGTAGTATACGAGAGGAAAAGTTAATAGTTTTATAGTTTAAATAATTAAAAACTACGTTATTATTAATATAAAGTTAAAGATCGTGAGGCTATCTAGTATAACGGGTATATATAAGTACGGCTATAGTTGGGAAAGCTATAATTACGTGACCGAAGGCTATATATTATTAGGAGGCGCGGAGTGAGAAGGTCTATTGCACTTAAGCAGGTAAAATCACTATGCAGTGGCCAGAGGCCTCTAGGGCTTTTATAATAAGCTATCTACTATTATATTCTAGGTACTATAGATATATTATACTTCGAAGTTAAATATCTAAATCTATATAATCTAGCGAATAAGAAGGGCTCCTAAGAGATCTATAGCTACTCTATTATATTATATAACTAACGTCTAAGCGTATATCTCTAGGATAAAGTATTACTTATATAAATAGTTATATACCCTCTTTAAAGCCTTTAGAATACTATATAATTCCTTCTTCTTAGTATTATATAATAGCTCTAGTCCTAACTAAGTATTACTCTTAAAGCGAGAGACTATATACTAGTTATTAATAGATTATCCTAGGACTCCGCCCTATCCGATATTACTAGTATTAACTATAAGGTAGATATCTTCTCTTTTAAGGCTATAGTTTATAGTAATAAGGATTGTTGGAAATAGAATCAGATTTTATCTAATCCTATCCTTAAAGCCCTATATCTCTATGAATGTAGGAGGTATAAGAAAATGAAGAATATATGTATAATCCTTATTATATTGCGTATCGAACGGTATATGGTTTATTACTTTATACTAAGGGCTTATGCCTTTATCTAGGATAATAAGATAAAATCAAACTTTAAGGTTTAACTAAATCTAATAGGATCTAACTAAATAGGTTAAAGATATTAATCTAGTATATAAGGTTTGAACTAGCTAAACATAGCTATAATAAGCTTAAACTAGCTATATTGTACTTTATTACTACTTTCGGAGCTTCCGGAGTATTAACTATATATACCTACTTTCTTTCCTAGCTTTTCTATGCTTTAGAATATGGAAAAATAATTCAATATATTCACCTATTAAAATCTCAATTTTCCTTCGAAATATCACGTCGTGCTTACAAGGATTAGGGCCCTTATAAGTATTATCTTTAAGGTATTTATAGCTATTTACTACTTCTCCTCCTAGTTAAATAAGGTATCCCTTTTAAGTAAGTTAGTAAGTAGCTTTATAATAGTAGAGTAGTCCTTTACCTAGGATCTATAGAACGTTATAATCCTAAGGAAGGCTCTTAATTATATTAAATTAGTACAAGTAGCTTTTTTATAGATCTTGACTATCTTCGCTTCCTCTAGATAATACCTATTAGTATTATAAATATAGCTAATAATTATTACTACTTCCTAGGCCTACTATAACTTAACTACTACTATTATATACTCTACTAGCTCTAAATTAACTAGGATCTTATTAATATTCTATAAATATTCTAAAATAAATCTATAAATCCCTAGATAAAACTTAATCTCTTCTTTATTATATTATAAAGTTAGTCCTTTAATAGTAATATCGTTAAGGAAGGCTTTATAGTAGCTAGGGATAGGGTTATATAGGATTCTAATTATAACTTATATAAACTAAGCGACTAAGTTCGTTACTCCTTAAAGTAATATATATATCTATAGTAATCTAATAGGTAATATAAACGTTGTTAAGTCTCTACTTATAGGGTCTAAGGGGACTTAATTATATCCTAAGAAGAAGTCTAGTAGTAATAATAGTTAATATATAGCAAAGCCTTCTAAAAGACCGTCCACTAAAGGGGGTAGTACTATATCTTATATTATAACTATATTTATCTTAGTTACTAAGTTAATAAGCCTTATCTTATTATCTTTTTTTTATATAAGGAAGAATAGATTATAATAAGCTATATAACTTTACTTAAGGATTCCCTGCTTTAGTTTATCCTTTAGAATTATAATAATATCCTACTCTAGTCCTCTTAATATTAGGATTCCTTTTACTTACTATACCTTATATAATACTATTTAAATTATTTATAAAGGTATAATAGAAAGGTATATAAAGCTATAATACTTAGATTCCTAGGCTAAGGCCTTCTCTCTTATAATAAGAATAGCTAAAAGGAGCTTCTTTTCTTTAAGCTATAAGTAATTAATAGTCTTTAGGATAGCTTCTTATTAAGCTCTTATAAGCCGTATTCCTTACTTAATAATAAGAAACCTTAGTATAACTAGGTTTATAAATAAGGCGCTAAGATCTAGTATTATATTCTCCTTCGCTCTTACTTATACTTTTAACTTCTACTCTAGGTCTCTATCTAGGGTTAAGCTATCTAATATAGTATTATTAATAAGTTAAATCTTCTTATCTTTCGTTTTATATATCGTATTAATAGCTTCTATTAGTAATATAAGCGTTATTAGTATAGGTTTATTATTATTATAAGAGAAAGCAGTATCTATAGCTATAATAACTTTAATACCCTTCTAATATACTAACTTATACTTCCTCCTAGGTATTTCCTTCTTTAATATTCTTTTCTTAGGTTTATAAATATAATATTAATAATTAATACTATAGCTATTATATCCTGCTATATATCCTATATATATAATCGCTTTATAGATCTTATTAAGCTTAGGGGTAACTTCGTTATAGATTATAATCTCTAGGTTTATATTAAAAAATAATCTAAACTCTTTAAAAATAGTAATAACTTCCTTATCTAGGTCTAACTATTACTTACTTTTATTTAGTAGGTTATAAGAGCTTTTAAAAGCTTATTAAATCGCTTTAATATCCTAGTATACCCTTATATTCTATAGTATTATATCTAGCTCTTCCTTATCCTTAGTATTATTAACTTATTAATTATCTCCTATAAAGTCTAAGCTTATTATTATATTAAGTTTATTAGTAATAGCTTTTATTTCCCCTCCTCTATAAGAGATAAGAGGGTATATTAATATTAAGAAGAAATAAAGTAGTCTATCTTAGTAATAACTTCTAAGAAGCGAGTAATTAAGTCTCTTATATAGAATAATAGTAGGATATTAATCTTAATATTCCTAGACTAAAGGACTCTAATAATCTAGTTCTATATATAATCTAATATTATTTATGTCTTTAAGATAAAAGGAGCTCCTAGTAGTAGGTCCTTATTATAAGTATTTTTAGGGAAAATAAAAAAGCTAATATCTTAAGTCTAATTATTACTAATTTAAAGTTTATTTATAATTATACTTATGAATTTAGTCCTCCGCTCTCTATTAGTAATCCCGCGGATCCTTATATTTATCTTAACTATATCGCTCTATAAGCCTAGGCGCGTAATATAAGTTTTACTAATAAGGTTAATAGCGGAGCTACTATTAATAATCCCTCTAATTAGTATATTTATAGGATTATAAAGGTTAATAATAATTTACTAGTAGGTTATAACGAAGTCTAAGATAGTAATACGTTTTAATAGTAGAAGTAATATAGAATCCTAATCTTGTATTATAATACCTATCTTAAAGATAGGATTAATTATATAGTAGTTAAATTAAATTACCTTAGTTTATAAATACTTAGGTAGGTCTATAGAGATAGCTACTAAAGTTACTTAGCTTTTAGAATAGTTCTTATTATTATTCTATTAATCTATTTATTCCTATAGCTCCCTATTATTAACTCCTATTTCATTAAATTAATCTAGAAGTATTATATTAGTAAGAATAAAGACCTCTTACGCCTTTAAGTTATATCTATCCTTATACTTATTTATTTTAGCTTTAGTAGTATTATAAACTATTCTATTCTAATTAGACTAGTTCTAATAAAAGAAGGCTTTAGGGATAGCTACCTTCCTATTTACTCTCTTATTATATAGCTTAAAAGTAAAGGTATAGCTAGTTTATAAATTATTATATTAAATCCGAGGCTTATCTTATTTATTCTATTTCTACTATTTAACTTATTCCTTAGGTATATCTAGTAGTATAGTATCTTTAGCTTCTTTCTTATTATCTAGTAGCTCTATAACTCTCTAGGTAATTTAAATAGGAGGGTCTCGAATTATAAGTAGGTCTACTATTTAAGAAGACTAATAATAATAAGTATTATAAGGTTTTATATAATAACCTCTAGCTTTCCCTCTTTCTATAGTAGTAATATATTCTACTAGGTTAATATACTAGTTCTTTAGCTTAAAGCTAAAGAATATTATATCTATAAAGTTATATAATTATATAATATCCTTTAAGAATTTATAAAGCTAATAAATAATTTAGGGTATATCTTAATATAATTAATAACTCTTATTACCTCCTCTAGAAGCTTTAGCTACTACTTTTCTACTAACTTACTCGTAATAACTATATAATATATAAAGGTATCCTCGTTAATTAGGATATACTTTAGAATTATCTAGCTATTAGTTAATTTATAGTTATAGCCTTTCTTAATAATACCTATATTAACCTTAGTATTATATCTAGGGTGCTAATAAAGTAGTAAGGTAATATATAGTAGTAGACCCTATTCTAGCTAGCCTTAAGATACTTAATATAGCTAATAATAATATACTTAATAGCGCTATAACCCTAGCAAGCCCTTAAAACCTAGAAAGGCACATACTATAGTAATCTATCTTACTAGAAGCCTCTATAGCCTCCTCTTACTCTATTTCTTCTAAATCCCTAGTATTATAAGTATTATCCTTAGTAATCCCTATATCTAGCTTATAAGTAAAAACATTATTATTATTAAAATTAAGTCTATAAATTATCCTAAGATTATTCTTTATAAGGTTTAGTAGCTTTTATAGCGTTTAGATTAAAAGTAGTATCTCCTTAGCTAGTAACTCTCTTAATAAGGGTTAAGATATCTATCTTATAATTAGCCCTATTAATATTTAAGGTCCTAGATTTCTCTATAAGAGAGTTAATAATTAAGCTAGTAGTCTAGGCTATAGAGGGTTCCTTAGCTTTAGCCCTTTACTTTATTAGAATTATCTTTATAGGGACTTAAAGCGTTATTATTAATTTAGGCTTAATAAGGCTAAATAACTACTAAAGTTCTTAGTAGGTAGTAGATTATTTAATTAGGGCGTCTTTTATTATAACCTACTAGTTTAAAATAACCTCTATAAGCTAGTAGCTAAGACTTTAGGCTATAGCTCTTATAGGTCTCTCTAAAAAGTAGTAATAAGTAATATAAATAAGCTTAGCGTTAGTAAGTTCTAGGTCTCTATATTAGATAGCTCTCTATTAAAGCTATTAAATAGTAGTAATTAATACTATAACTTAAGAAGGATTATTATCCTTAATATAAGATCCTATAACTAGGTTCTAAAGGTCCTTATTAGGATCCTAATAAGACTTTAGGTTTATAAATCTAAACTAATATAGAAGTTTCTCCTTAGCTTCCTTTTAGGTCTTAGCTTTACTAGTATAAGATTTTATTATATTTTAATAGTTACTAGAGCTATATATATATAGACCTCGTTCTTTATATTATTATTAGTCTTATAATAAAGTTTTAAAAGGCTCTTATAATTAGTAATAAGGTCTAAGATATTAGTACTAATAAACTTAGGCGCTCTAGTAAAATAGGGAGTTATTACTATAATAATAAGGCTTCTTATAAGGAGATTAATAAGGGCTATAATATCCTAATTAGTATAACTTCCTTTAAGGGAATATAGAGTACTTAAGGGCGTTATTCCTATCCCTAAGGTAGGATTCGCAGACCTATCTATACTATTATTAGAAGCTAGCTATCCTATAGCACGAGGTTATATCTTATTAAATAAAGCTCCTATAAATCTCTCTTTAGGCTATTTCCCCTTATTAGAAGAGGATATAATACTTATAGGTTTATAAATATCAAAGTTAATATTATATAGTTAAAGTAATAGAGTCTTCTATTTAAGAAGATAAAGTTATTATTATAATATGTTCTAAATAGAAAGATAAAATAAGTAGTTATAACTTTCTTTAAATAAAATAAAAAAGGGAATAGTATAAACTAAATAACTAAATAAATATAAGAAAGGTCTAGTAACCTTAATCTTATTACTCTAGGCTCTTATAGATCTATTTTAAGTCTTATTACTTAATATAGAAGGGTTTTCCTAATAACGCTCTTATATTAAAAGAATTTATAGCTTTATTATATTAATATCTCTTAAAAGTTAGTACGTCGCTCTTAGCACTTAGGGCTATAATAATAAGGGGTTTATTAGTTTCTAGTTACTAATCTAGTTAATCTCGCTATACTTATTAGCTTAGTAAGACTACTAATCTCTATATTAGTATTATACATAGCTATTTTATACATAGCTATTTTAGCTACCTTAGCTATAACTTACTAGTTAAATAATAGTAATTATAATAATATATAAGGGGGTAAGGAAAGAAATACGCTCGCTAGAACCTATTAATAGTATAAAAAGGAGAGAAAGGGAGAATTATAAGGTCTATATTATTCCTTCTTTAATTCTATAAGACAGCATAGCTATTACTATTCCCTTAGAACTAAGTTAGGTTTATAAATATCTTCCTCTCTTTCGAACTATATTTTATTATTCCTCGTATTATTATTATTCGTTATTCGTAGATTTTTTAAGCTATTATTATATTTAAAGTAGGTTAATTATATATATATATATAAATTAATAGCGGGGATATATAGATATAGTAAAAGCACCTAACTCTCTAAGAAGCTTATAAAAGCTATAAAAAAGAGTAAAAGAATCCGCCTCTAGGTACTATTAAGAAGGCCTAGAACTAATGGGAACTAGAAAGATAATAAATAATATAGCTTTACTTATTGAGCTCGGAATTACGCTGCAGCCCCTTTGCAAAAAGACTATAATAAATTCACCTAGTTTATAGGTATAATTCGGGAAATACTATATAAGTATTTTAACTTCTACCCTCTACTAGTTAAAGAAAATAATATAGGAACCGTATACGTTCTTACTACTTATAAGCAAACCCTCTAAATATTACTATATAAAGTCGGATGCGCGCTATACTAGGGCTAATTATATTAGAGCTAAACGGGCTACTAAGGCTCTCATAGCCTAGAAACGCCCTCGCTAAACCTTCTAATAAGGTATTATAAAAGCTACTATATAAGATAACTTCTTAACCTAAAAGGTTAACCTTCTAGTAAGGTACTAAAGGTAAATACTACTATATAAGAGGTAACTCCTTAACTAAAGAGGTCTTTCCTAAGAGGTTCTTATAGCTAGAAGTATAAGAAGCTCTATAAATAGGGCCTTATACCTCTCCCTCTTCTTTATCCCTTAACTATATTAATACTAGACCTTATATATAAAAACGCTAAGCCTACGCGAGGTACGCTTTTTAATACTAATAAGGCGTAAGAGCTTACTAGAGAGTTTAGTATTAATATAATTAATAAAACCTACTCCTTCTTTAACTACTCTATTATATATAAAGAGTATATTATTAATATAGCCCTTAAGAGGGCTCTTATTAATACCCCTAGAGGGGATACTTATTATTATATTATAACTAAGTAAGTAAACTTAGTAGTAAAAGCTAGGTAGGTTATTATATACCCTACAGAGTAGCCCTTCTTGAAGTAACTCCTCTATACTATAAAGGTAGAGTTAGCCTAGGCCCCTTAGGGGAATGTTAGTAAGTATAGCTTATACTAAATAGAGAGAGCGTTACTAACGATAGCATAGCTATAAAGGCGATAGCTAACCCGATCGAATAAGAGGATTATAAAGATAGTAATAACTAGCGGACGAAGTAGTAATAGAGGCGGTATTTAATAGTAGCGCAGGTAGTGCGCGAGAGGATAAGTCGATAGTTTCGTAGTTTAAATAATTAAAAGCCACGTTATTATTAATATAAAGTTAAAGATCGTGAGGCTATTAATAGTTATATATAAGTACGGCTATAGTTAGGAAAGTTACGATTATATAACCGAAGGCTATGTAGTATTAGGAGGCGCGGAGTTAGAAGGTCTGTTGCACTTAAGCAGGTAAAATCACTATGCAGTGGCTAGAGGCCCTAGGCTCTCCTTAATAGACCTCCCTCCTTATCCTCTTAAGGTATTAGATATTTATATCTTTATTTCTCTTTTAATAAATGTAAGAATACCGAAGGTATATCTTAAAAATTCTATAATAATCTTATAAGGTTTATATAAACCTTAATAAATAACTATAGTATATATAGTTATATACCTATATAATATCTCTTTAATAATACTTTAA
>JAVHLU010001338.1:0-32478 GCA_036785755.1 Colletotrichum ledebouriae | reverse complement strand
TAAAGTTATTATAATATACTAATATATTTATAGATACCTCCTAAAAAGAAGACTAGTCGGGCTATAGCCCTTAAGAAGGCGCGCGCTACTAAAGGTAAGAGTAAAGCTAGGGGTAGAGGGGCGCGCCCTCCTCCTCTAGAGAGTAATAATAAGGTTATATATATATTATTCCTTCTTATTATTAATATATAATATATTAATATATTATATAATAAGTAGAAAGAAATAGAAGTAACTTATAGAAAGTAGCTCTAAGGGTAAGAGTTTATAGCTTAAGAAACCCTAGGGTTACTCTCTTAAGTAATCTAAGAGGATAGCTCTTAATAAGTTATAATCTCTTTATTATTATAACTATATATTAGAATATTACTAACCTTATTATTATTATAAACCCTAAGGAGAAAGATAAGGAGGAGGGTACTAATAAGGGTAATTTAGAGCCCTTTCCTAGCTCTCCTCCCCCTAGTAGAGGTATAAAAGCGGAGTAAGTACTCCTATTTAATAAGCGCTATTTTTAATATATTTTTAATAAGCTTTTAAGCTTATTAAATAGAAAGTATTTACTTAGTATAATAAGTAAGTATAACTATTATTATAAGAGTAAGGTACTTTATTAATAGATAAGCACCCTTATTACTATTATAGCTTATTAATATACTAAAGCTAAGATTTTAAAGGACCTAGTAGTTAGAAAAGTAAGGTTCTATATACGCTTTATTTCTATAACTATCTTCTAATATAACCTATAAACCCTTACTTATTAGAGAGCTACGCTTAATAAGGCTATTACTACTTAGAAGGAGGAGATTATAATAATAAAGAAGGGTAGTAATAATAAGGGTTTAAGTAGGGCTCCTAAGGTAATAAGCAGTTCTAATATATATAGCGTTATTACTCTATTTCCTACCCTAGTTCTATTTAGAACCCTAGTAGTTAGCGCAGGTATACCTATACCTTATCTACCTACTAGTAATATAGCTACTATAGTATACTATATAGTTAATAGTCTTATTAATATATATTTATTAGAGGTATTACTACTCTTATATAATATCCTAATAGATTAGTACGAGCGAATCCTCTAAGGTTAGGTAGTAGAAAATTAGTATTTTAAAGTAGCTTATAAGGGGTTAGACCTGAGTTTATTTAATAAGAGGTTGCTATAATACTATTTATTTAAGCTAAAGAGGAAAAGGGGAAGTTTTCCTCTCTAGTAGAAATTTTACTAGTTTATATTAAATAACTAGGTAAGCTATAGGTAGGCCCTAGGTAGCTCCTTAAGGTAGTAAGCCTAGGTAGAAGCCTAGGTAAGCTTAACCTAAGTATAGCTTATAATACTATCCCCCCTCCTAGCTAGTCCCCCCCTAGGTATAGGCTAGGTTGCTATTATTATCTATAACTAGTTTATATAGGGCTTTATACCTATCTACTATAGTAGTCTCTATAATAGCCTCTATAGGCTCCTAGGTAGGCTCTATATACCCCTCCTACTTAACTAGGACCTCGCGCCTCCGCCCTCACCTAACTACCTTCTATTACGCTATATATATCTCCTCTATATACTACTTAAATTCGCTATTATTAGCTATAATTAATAGTAGCTAGGGGTCTATCCTTATCTATATAAGTAAGGGGTCTTCTAGTACCCTCTAGAGGAGGTCTATATAGAACCTTAAGTAGATATTACTAGGTATATCTAACTTAATAATATATAGGCTCGGGATTCTAGCTATAGTATATTTATAATATAACTATAATAGCTTCTTATTAGGCCTAGGGCTTTTATAGTTAGCTATTAAAAGCTAAACCTTATTACCTACTTAATACTCCTCTATAGGTATCCTATATTAGTTTATATTTTCCTTATTATATTATTAGGTAGCTACGATACTTATTTAAATAAAGTCTATTACTTCTTATAATCTTATTACTAGGAGGGTAGCTATTATATCCCTAGAGGGGGCTTCTTTTACTATATTATTTATAATAAGTATAGGGTTAGTATAGTACTTATATTCTAAGAAGAATAGCAAAGCCTAGTTATATTACTAACTCTATTATAAAGCGCTAGCTAGGTAGTAGGTAGGAGCTACCCCTAGTTATCCTATACCTAGGTTATAAATATATATAGAATAGCTTATATCTCCTAGTTCTACCTCTTAGTACTACTATTAGTCTATAGGTAGTATATAGTATTTAATAGCCTCCTTATACTAGTAAGGTAGTAGAATTTAGCCTAGAAGTAGCTTATCTAATTAGACCCTTAATTATTAATAATATTATATAAGAACCTATAGAACTAGAAGTAAGAGGTAAGGAACTAGTAGGTATAAGCTTCTACTTCTATAATACCTATCTCCTCTAGTATTACTAACTTACCTAGCTTATTTATTATAACTTATAAATATTAGCTAGTATTATCTTTTATAAGTAGTAAGTTTATAATAAAGTCTATTAAGAGGTCTAAGTATAATTAGGTAGGTACTAGTAGGGGCTTTAGGAAGCCCCTTTTAGCTTACCTCTAGATATATATCTCTCTATAAATATTATAGTTCCTTATAAATCTCTATATTATTTATAATTATCCTAGCTAATAGAACTACTAGCTTATTATTTCTAGCGTGTTATTATAGCCTAGGTAAGTAATTATATTTAAGTTATAGCTCTATTAAATAATCTTTATATAGAGCTCCCCTAGTAGGTTATTATTATCCTCCCCGCTAGGTACCTATAGCCTCTCCCTAAATATTAGTCTCCTCTAATTATTAATATTATACTTACTAATTTAAACCTTAGCTTTTATATCTAATAGGAAGCTCTAAAGCTAGTAAGTAACTATATAGTAAGTAGCTTTATATATTATATCCTTCTTTATAGTTTCTAGCTATAATACCTATAGTTTAGGGTTACTATTAAAGACTATAATATCTAGGATATTAATATAGCCCTTCTAACTTCTCCTTACTAGGGGGCTAACTATAAGGTTCCTATAGGGGTAGGTATAGTTTAGTATTAGCTATAAGACCCTCCCCTATTTCTACTTATTATCTTACCCTCGTAGCGCGTCCTATTCCCTCTAAGAGAGGGTATTAAGAGCTACTACTTCCTTATTAGGGTAGTATTTAATAGTAAAATTATACTAAAATAGCTCCTTTACTTATTAGCTCTAGCGCTCTATAAAGCGCTACTTCTTTATAAAGTATTTAAACCCCTAGTAATTAGTTAGTACCTTAAAGATAGTTATATTATATAGCTCTACTCTTTATATATATAAATAAGAAAGGACTACTAGGAGCTCCTTATTATAAATAGAGTAGTTATACTCTATAAGCAAGAGCTTCTATAAGTAGAATACTATAGGATACTAAGTACCCTCTAGGTTAACTTATAAGAGTATTCCTCCTAATATAAATCCTAAATAATTAGTTTTAATAATAGTCTTATCCTCTAGATTAAATTAGTAGAATACTAGCTAAGTATTAAAAAGCTACTTAAGCTATAAGAAGGCTCGTTCTTAATTATCTCCTTATTAGAATATTATATTCTTCTTAGTAAGTAATATAAGTAGTCTAATAATATCCCTATATTCTAGTATAAATATATTATAATAGTTTATAAACCCTAGGAAGCTCTAGACCCCTTTTAGGGAGGTAAGGGGTAATTACTTAGTAATTACCTAGAGTTTCTTAGGATTATAAGAGAGACCCTCTCTTATTATTATAATAAACCCTATATACTTAACTCTCTTAACTAAGAACTTATACTTTATAGGGTTAAGGTTTAGGCTTATATCTACTAGCCTCTAGAGGACCTTCTAGACCTTCCTCTTATAATCTTCCCTTATTCTATTAGAGTAGATTAATATATTATTTATATAAGTAGTAATAAAGTTATTAAGAAAGTCCTATAGGGTATTATTAATATATTACTAGAAGCTAGTAGGGGTGCTAGTTAAGCTAAATAAGTAAATTACTTACTTAAATAACTTATATTAGGTATAGAATATAGTTCTCTTCTAGTACTCCTTTACTACTCTTAACTTATAGAAAGCTATTACTATATCTAGCTTAGTATACTACTTAGCTATACTAACTTAGTATAATATCTTAGAGATTAGTAGGAGGGGGTAGTAGTCTTTCTTTATAATTATATTAAGGGCCCTATAATTAATATAAAAGTAAATTCCCCTACTTAGCTTCTTTATAAAGAGTACTAGTGCCCTAGTAGGTAAGCTACTAGCCTTAATAAACCCCTTATCTAGGAGGTCTTATAGGGTTTTCTTTTTAATACTAGTAGCTCTTCTCTTAATATATTATAGAGGGGGCCCTAGGGGAGTAATAGCTCTCTCTTATCTAGTCCTAGGATAAGGTTAATCTAGTAGTTTACTCCTAGTTACTTAGGGGGTAATAGATAAGCTTTATTAGGGTTAAATAGGTTAGGAAACTCCCTTAAGACCTAGTTTAGTAAATAGTATTATTAATCCTCCTTTAGTCTTAGGTTTAAAGCTTTCTTAATATTAAATAAGCTAATAGCTTATACTAGTACCTCTTCTATACCCTCCTAATACTTACCCTATTATCTCACTAGGTATTAGTAGATTATAGAGAATAAGAGTATATTAAAGAACCTTATAGCCCTTATTTCCTTTATAAAGGGAGTTTCTTCTTAATCTTTTAGGTATAGCCTAACTTATCCCCTCCTATAGTATACTTAGTAAGCTATAGCATTATAAATAACCTAGCTCTATTCTATATAAGGGCGCCTTAAGAGGATATTGAGGTCTAGGCTATTAACTATATATATAAAAATACGCTAAGTATAGCTACTTATTTCTAAGTTAAATACTACTATACCTAGCATATTACTTAGTAATAATCTACTAAGTATATACTCTCTTATAAGTTAGTATCTCTTCTTAATATATAAAAAGTAGAGGTATTAGGCTAGGGAAAAGTTAATTATTATATAGGTATTACTCCTAGTATCTACTAGGATATAAGCTAGATATCCTCTATTAACTCTAGCTTAAATAATAATAAGCTTATTATTAGCTAGTTATTCCTATTTATATTCTTTCTAACTTAATATCTTCTCTTTAATAAGCTCTAGAGCTTAATTTTACTCTAGAGTTAGTCTTTTCCTAACTCCTTATTTTCTTCTAAGGAATTAATTACTACTTAGTAGTTATTTATAACCTTATAATATATTATTTCTTCTTTTAAAGACTTTATATTTATAACCCTAGGTAGCTAGTCCTCCTTATTAAGGTAGTATTAAGTAATATAACCTCTAGCTCTATAAGTATAATAGGTATAGGGGTCCCTTATACCCTTCTAAGGTTATTAGTATTATACTAGGGAGGTGCTTAAGGAGGATCTAGAGTTTTAGTAGTTATAATATCTTATTTCTTTAACTTATAAGATATATATAGCTCTAGTTATATAAATATCCCCCTTAGTATCCTTAGTAGTAGGTCTCTAGTAGGTTACTAAGTAGTTATTAGTAACCTTCTAGCGCTCTACTTTCTATATAATACTCTAGACCTTTAAGAGCTAGCTATTATAATTAGCTAGTAGGTTAAAAATAATTAGCTAGTCCCTTAGCTTAGGGGTAAGAGAGGCCTCTAGAAGTAAGATCTAGACTTAGCTAGGCTAGTTTATACTACTTATATAGCCTCTAGCCACTGCATAGTGATTTTACCTGCTTAAGTGCAATAGACCTTCTAACTCCGCGCCTCCTAATAATACACAGCCTTCGGTTACGTGATCATAACTTTCCTAACCATAGCTGCACTTATACATACCTATTAATAGCCTCACGATCTTTAACTTCATATTAATAATAATATAGTTTTTAATTATTTAATAGACTATAAAACTATTAACTTTTCCTCTTACGTACTACCCGCGCTACTATTAAATACTACCTCTATTACTGCTTCGTCCGCTAGCTATGCCGTTATTAGTAACGCTCTCTCTATTTAGCGCAAGCCGTACTTACTAACGTTCCCCTAAGGGGCCTAGGCTACCTCTACCTTAATAGTATAGAGGACCTACTCAAAAAAGGGCTACTCTATAGGGTATATAATAACCTACCTAGCTTCTACTACTAAGTCTACTTACTTAGCTATAATATAATAGCAAGTATCCCCTCTAGGGGTATTAATAAGAGCCCTCTTAAGGGCTATACTAATAATATACTCTCTATATATAATAGAGTAGTTAAAAAAAAAGAGCGGGTTTTATTAATTATATTAATACTAAACTCTCTAGCGAGCTCTCGCGCGTTATTAGTATTAAAGGGTATACCTCGTATAAGCTTAGCGTTTTTATATATAAGGTCTAGTACTAATATAGTTAAGGGATAAGGATAAGGAAGAGGGAGAGGTATAAAGCCCTACTTATAGTAGTAGAGCTTCTTATACTTCTAGCTATAAGAACCTCTTAAGAAAGACCTCTTTAGTTAAGGAGTTACCTCTTATATAGTAATATTTACTTTTAGTACCTTACTAGAAGGTTAACTTTTTAGGTTAAGGAGTTATCTTATATAGTAGCTTTTATAGTACTTTTAGTACCTTATTAGAAGGTCGACCTTTTAGGTTAAGAAGTTATCTTATATAGTAGCTTTTATAGCACCTTGCTAGAAGGTTTAGCGAGGGCGTTTCTAGGCCACGAGAGCCTTAGTAGCCTATTTAGCTCTGATATAATTAGCCCTAGTATAGCGCGCGTCCGACTTTATAATATTTAGAGGGTTTACTTGCGAGTAATAGGAATATATAGGGTTCTTATATTATTTTCCTTAACTAGTAGAAGGTATAAATTAAAATACCTATATAGTATTTCCCGAATTATACCTGCGAACTAGGTGAATTTATTATAGTCTTTTTGTAAAGGGGCTGCGGCGTAATTCCGAACTCAACACTACTTATATTAGCTAGTATCCGCTTAAATCTTAGTAGGAAGGTTACTAGGGATTTATTCTCTGTTTATTAGAAGGTCTATAGTTAGGCTATAGCTTATAATTAGATATTTAGGTCCTTATATATCTAGTCTAGGTAACCTATAAAGTCCTTAGGGTTATATTTCCCCCTGCCCCCCCTAGCTCTATAGAAGGTATAGACTACTTACTAGGCTATAATATCTAATTAGGAGTTAATAAGATACTATACTTCTATATCTATAGTATAGAACGCCCTATCTATAGCAATCTTATACTTTATTTATTATACTTTATTTATTATACCTAGGTAGTATATTCCTTCTACTTATTTAAAAACTTTAGAAGTAGGGGTAGTAGCTTCTAGTATATTATACTAGGTTTTACTAGTACCTTACTAGTAGTACTTATAGGGGTCTGCATAGCTATATATTAGCTATTCCTCTACTTAACCTTATATAACTATTACTAGAGGGACTTTATTACTACTATTAAATTAGCTTATAATAGCTTATCTTAAGTTTTAGCTATACTATTATTAACTATCTTACTAACTAGTAGGGAGTAGTACTTAACCTATTATTATTATTATAGTAATAAGCTTAAATATATAAGGGGTTAGACCTAAGTTTATTTAATAAGAGGTTATTATAATATTATTTATTTAAGCTAAAGAGGAAAAGGAGAAGTTTTCCTCTCTAGTAGAGATTTCACTAGTCTATAGGGAATAACTAGGTAAGCCCTAGGTAAGCCCTAGGTAGCTCCTTAAGGTAGTAAACCTAGGCAGAAGCCTAGGTAAGCTTAACCCGGGCGTAGCCCGTAATATAGCTCTTTAGGGTAGATTATATCCTTTTTACTCCTATAGAAGTAACTTTAAGCTCCATAGCTAGTAAGCTATAAATTAATTAAGAATTAGGCGCTACTAGCCCTCTTATACTTATTTAAAGTATCCCTTATTTATTATAATTATCTCTATATATTTTTTAGATTAAGGAGCGAATAGAACTATTTAAATTTCTTATAGTTAAGAACCTTTATAAGACTATTAGCTAGTATATTATTTACTAGTATATATATTATATTAAATAATCCTCTAGCGTATTCTTATTATAGCTATATATTCTAAATATTAATATACTATAGCTTAGTTAAGATTTATTCCTTTTTACTTACTATAAGATAAATTATCTATTAGTTATTATAGTAAATCTTTTAAATATCGCTAAGTTTGAGAGTAATATCCCTAAATAGCCTCTACAGAGCGATTATCTCCTTAGTAATATATTCAAGGCTTAGAAGCTCTACTTCTATTTTAATATTATAACTATAGCTTATTAAGTAGCCTTCTACTGGATCGGTACTCTAAAGAGCGAGATTATATACCCTTAAGATAACCTCTATATCTCCTTATTATCTATAAATAAAGTATTACTTATAATTAGTAATACTTATTTACCCCCTAAGTTACTAAAGTATATTATATAGTAATAAGTATAATATAGGTATTATATAACCTAGTTAATAGTAATATAGTAATAAGGAGCAAGGTTTATTAAGAATCCTAAGAGTAAGGAATATATAAAAGCCATATTAGGTTAGATTATAATAGTAATATAGAGTATAGAGCTAATCTTCTCTTAAAAACTCTTTACCTCTAATAGTATTATTACTAATCTATTCTTTAGGAGTAGTAAGTTTAGAAGGGGGGTTATTAGCGCTCTTAAGTTAAGTAAATTAAACTTCTTTATAACCTCCACAATATATTAGTTATAAGAAAGATATATCTTTTATATAGCTATAAGAGACTGGTGCAGTGGCCGGCCCATATAAGCGTATATATAGTGCATTCCGGCACGAAGTGCGCGGAATAGCAGATCTTTTGCGCATATAGCGCAATTAGTTATTATATCGCTATAGTATACTACCTAAAGCGTTATAATTTTCTACGCACTTTATAGGTCTTCTAGACTTAGCCCTTTTAGCTATATAGAGGTTAGGGTTCGAATCCCGCCTACTATAGTATAATAATAGTAGATAAGCGGCGTATAGCGTATTTAGGCTATATGCTAGCGTAATCCTAGGTTAGGCTTAGAGGGTGCGTACGTAGCGATATTAGTTATATAGACCTCGGGGTCTATATATACTTATCTATCTTATCTCTAATACGCTTAAGGGACTAAGCGCTTAGAGTAGGGGGTAATTATAAGAGACGTATAGTAGCTAGCCTATATAAGTATATATATAGTGTATTCCGGCACGAAGTGCGCGGAATAGCGGATCTTTTGCGCATGTAGCGCAATTAGTTATTACATCGCTGCGGCACACCACCCGAAGCGTTACAATAGCTTAGTTATAAATAACTCTAATTCAAAGATAATACTTAACTAGGCTTTATTCTTTTAACTTATATACTTCTTTTAATCTAGTAATTACTCTCTATATTACTTCGTTATAATTCTTATAAAATAGGATAAGGAAGTTATTTATATAGAAGATAATAAGAACCCTCTTCTTAGTTAATTAGAAGAGATATAGGTCTTTGCTTATAGGTATAAGGCCTAGATACTAAAGGGCTAAGGAGAACTCTTTATATTAGAGTAGTAGGATATCCCTTAGCCTATAGAGCATATAGTATAGTTTATTATACTTTCTAAGCTACTTAAAGCTATTTAATAACTTATAAATAATGAAGTCTTTATTTAGGTCCTAGGAGGTATTTAGGAACGCGTTAATAATATTAAATTATTTAACTTCGAGGTTAAATTATATAATAATTACTATTACTACCCTAAAAGTATAAGTAGCGAGGGTTATTATATAAGTCTATTTAAGGGGCGACTTCTCTTACTAATCACTTTAAATATAGATCCTTGCTTTATACTAATCGAGGATATTATCCTTATTAAACTTATAAGTAAATACCTACTTTAAAGGGATTAGTCTCTTTCTTATTATCTCTTAATTAATAACGCTCTATATATCTATTTATTATAATTTACCTATCTTAACCTTAGCTACTTCTTTAAAGCGAGTTTAGAGTACCTATAGGAGGTTTAAAAGTTCCTTTTATAAGCGAGGTAGCTTAGTGAGGTTATTAGTAATAAGATATTTATAGATTATTATAGTTATATAAGTAGGCTTCGCGCTATTAATAGTGATATAAATATAGCTATAAAGCATATAATACTCTATACTAGCTTCTAAAAAGGCCTTCTACTAATTAGATATAAAGGTCTTAAAGAATTTAGATACCTGCTCCTACTCTATATAATATTAGAGTAAAAACTAGTAAGTAGAGCGGGATTTATTTTCTATTATTCCTAGTTATAAGTTACTAAGTAGTAGATTATATAGTTATTAGCTTTAATAGGTTTAGCTATAGCTCTCTTAGTTATATACCTAGTTAAACCTTTATTTAGTATTAGCCCTCTCCTTATTATTTTAATATAGCTATACTAGTAGATTTAAGGGCCTCCTATCTAAAGGTTTATTCTTATCTCTCTTACTTACTTTAGAAATATATTATAAAGTAGGGAGTAATTTAATTATAATATAATCCTTAATCTATTCCCCTTTAGAATTAACTTCCCTAATAGCTTTATATATATAATATATTTCTAATATATATATTATACTTATTACTCTATCTATTAGAGCTAGGCTTTTATCTAGCTCTAGTATAGGATTAGAGGATAATAGCTACCCCCCCTTCTAACTTACCTATCCCTTTAGAAGTTTTAGAATTCTTCTATTTAGAAACTTAGTTATAAGAATATAGGTTAATATAAGTAATTATTTAGTTATAAGTATTAATATAGCTTTATCCTTATTTATAATACCTAAGATCTAAAGTTTAAAGTTAACTTATAATATAAATTCTTTAATTTTTTCTACTATCTTATAGATAATATCTTCTAAGATAGCCTCTTTTACTTTATCCTTTATATAGAAAGTCTATTTATTAAACGTTATATTCTATATAATAATAACTATTTATAATATTAGGACCTAGACCTTATATAAGTTCTAGGTTTTTAGAATATATCCTACTAGGTATCTAATATATCCCTATAGCACTACCTTAAAGTCTCTTTTATTAATTCCTCTCTCTTATTCCCTCTTAAGGGGGTATATATAGTAGCTATAGGTATATATATATCCCTAGTAAGGGCGAAGGTCGCGGGTTAGAGCTACTCTATTATTAGGTTACTACTAGCGAAAGTACTAGTAGAATTACTCTTCTTTAATTTATAGTAGCGAACGCTAGTTATAGCGCTTAAGTAGGCTTATATTATAAAGCGTTATTACTACTAGTACTATCTTAGCTTATAGTTCTATAGGTAAGCTAGCTATAATAAGTATCTTAATTATTCGAGTTATAACTTCCTAACTAGTATATTCCCCTCTATTGTTTAGTTCCTTTATATATAAAGGGATTATTTTAACCTCTATTCCTTCTATATAGGTCTAATCCTTATATCTTATATAGCTTATAAGTAAAATTACTAACCTCTCGACGTCTTATCTAATCTTATAAATTAAAAGTCCCTTTTATTAAGATACTTATTGCTTAAAAGTATATAAAGCGAGTATAACGCTACTATAGGTCTTATTAATATAAAGAAAAGCGAAGAGCTAACTAGTATATTTATCCTTAATAATAAGGAGCTACTAGTTTTAGTTAAAGCTTTTAGGGAAGTTAAATAGATCCTATATAATCCTATAGTAAGGGTATATTACCTTATCTTCTAATATTCGTCTTAAAATTACCTATTTAATATATATAACTACGTAGTGTTAGTACTATAAGCGCATTAGGCCTTTTATTCTTACCCCCCGAGTAGTATATACTAGCTACTTAAGAGCCTTAGGGCTAAGGTAGCTACTTCGTAAGTACTAAAGTATCGTATTATCGCTCTAGTCTAGTAGTAGTATATAAGAGGTATACTTATATATTATAAGTATATAGTTTATATTATTAATAATAGTATTAATACTTTAGGGGATCTACTTAGGGATAGAGTATAAGGAACGAGGCTTATATTTAAGGAAAGCGAGGTTTGCTTTCCTAATAAGCTTCTTAATTATAATACTATTCTTATAGGTTTTAAAGTAAAATATATAGTTATATCCTAAGTACTAAATACCTATCTTCTAAAGTAGCGCTTTAGAGATAATATTAATATAAAAGTTCTCTATATATCTTATATTATAAAGTATAAGATCCTCTATATTTATATCTTTTAAGCTATTAAGAGCGTTTTTAATAATCTACCCTTTATAATAATTAGGTATAAAGCTATTTTAGAATTAACCCGTTCTCTATTATAATATCTAATTAAGGAGGGGATAAGTAGGGACTTATTATTTATAAGGTATATCCCTCTATAGTTATCTAGTATTATAAACTTATATAATATATAGGGTCTTAAGAAGGGGTTATAAAGATACTTAGGTGCTCTTTATCTAAGTTAACTATATTATCCCTAACCTTATTTAAGAAAGCTATATAAAAAGCAACTACTACTATATTAATAAGGTAGCTAGGGGCTATATTAGATTTCTTAGATAAACCTTTATTACCCCCTTTATTATTTTAGTAGTTCTTACCCTTATAAGGTATAGTATATAGCTAGCGTTTATAAGCGAGTTTAATATAAAGATTAGCAAAGTATAGGTTACTATTTAACTAGTTATAGATCTAAGCTACTTATATATCTATTATTAATATATAGGGGCCCTTCTAGTAACGTCTAGTTAAGGTAGCTTCTAAGTAGTTATAATTAATACTTAGCTATTAATAGCTCGACCTATATAAGCACTATTTACTATTAGATACGTTACTAGTTATAAGAACGCTTAATAGGTTAGCCTTATCTATATAGCTAGCTAGTATTATAAAGACCCTAGCGCTTTATTCTTATAATCTTAAGTAGAGTATATCCTTATATAAGAAGTCCTTAAATATATTAGTATATTAGCTTATATTAGAGACTAGTATCCTTACTTACTCCTATTTAAGGATATTTATAATCTCTATATTAACTTAAATAAGTATAAAGTAATAACTTACTACTTAAAGAAGAGTTTTTAAAGTAAGGGTATTACTTACCTTAAGAAGCTTAAGCTAAGTAGTATAAAAGTAAATACCCCTAAAGTCCTTAATCTAGGTATTAGGATTAATACTCTTATTTACTTTCTCTAGGACTTAGATATACTCCTCTTAAATAATAATAAGGGTATAAGCCTTATTAGGAGTATAGTAATATTTAAGATAAATAATAAGGTTATAAAGGGTTATATTCCTTTTAGCGAGAAGTTCTATATATATAGGTTTAATAATATTATAAGTAATAATCTCTATAACTAGATAGTTAATTTATTTAAACTCTTAATCCTTATAGGTTTACTTAGACTCTTATATAATAAGTAAATAGAAGTACTCTAGGTACTATTTCTATATATCTATAGTATTTTTATTAATTATAACTAGGGTAGCTAGAAGTTAAAAAGGTTATAATTTATTTATTATCTATATCCTAGTAGTAGACTTAGGAGTAGTCCTAGAAGTAGTATTAGTAGTAGCCTCTTCTAGAGCCTCCTAGTTAAATAGAGTAATATATTAATTATAAGCGCTCTTCTCTTATAAGTATTAAGTATTAATATCCTAGTTTTACTTAGTAATATATATATTAAGAGTTAGAGTTTCTAATAAGGTCTTACCTAAGTATAAAGATCCCTTAGGGTTATCTAAGTTAATATACTTCTAAACTCTAATAGCTTAGGCTTTAGCTTAGATTATAATATACTAAGTAGTAAAGTCCCTATATATAGTAAGGTAGTATAATATTACTATAATAATAATAAAAGATATTATAATTAAGGTTATTTAAAAAGGGGGTTTATAGTAATAGAGGATAATATATCATAAGGAAGAAAGAAGGAATAAGAGAGAGGAAGTTTTAATAAGTACTTTTAATAATAAAGGCTTATTTTAAAATAGTAATTAGAGGTCTACTTAGAGCTAGGCTTATAACTATTAAGAAATATCCTATAGGGTTATATTTATAGTTACTAAAGAGCTTATTCTATTATAATAAGAGTAGCTATAATATAGTCGCTTATAACTATAGTTAGAGGAATAACCCCTAGAAAAAGGTTGCTCTAGAGCTAACGTTAGTTATATGCTACGCTAGGAACGGGCGATGCTGAAGGCATCACGACATTTGATATATTGGGTTGGCGAAGAGGATCCGGTAGCTACCCACGGTCAGTAACAATTCTGGCAATGGTATTCATATTCTCGTCACAAGTCTGGAGGCAATCATCATTGTTGCCGTCGAATGCACATAATTCAGACAGTGAGTGTGTCAATACCACAATCGACAACGTATTAGGCTGTAACAAAAGCTTGGGTACAGGTTTGCATGTTGTCGATATGAGGGGTGAAGCGGAAGACGCTGACTATTTGCTTTCCCCAAGAAAACATCGTTTCTTCAAAAGTTTGCCTCAGAATAACAAAATGACCGAAGCAGTCGATTACCAGACGTCAGAAGATGGCCTCAAAGCGTACTTGACTCTGAATCGACCTGAGCATTACGACGCGATCGACTCTCGAATGGCCCAGGCTATCAGAGCCGCAGTTGAACGCGCCAGCAACGACCCTCCCGTTAACTGCATAGTCCTCAAAGGCGCCCGACAGGGCCTTTGCAGCGGCTACGACCTGGCTATTTACGCCCAAAATGCATAGCGAGGTCAGACCGACTATTAGGTGCGGGGGTGGGGGGCTACGGAGTAGCAGCGCCCCCGTAGCAGTAGCGAAGCCCTAACCTAGGAGGGACGCATAATAGGAGCATAGTAGTAGAAAAGGATAAGAGAAGGCAAGCTTTAGTATTATATATATTAAGACCCTATATTAAAGCTATAATTAATCTACTACTTCGTTCTTCTATATATAACCCCCTAATAGTCTAAAGCCTTTCTTTATTAGAATAAACTAGTAAGAAAAATAGCTATAAATATATACTAAGTATATTATAATAATAACGCGCCTTCGTAGCGCTAAGATACCTTAGAACTAGTAGATAAGGGTAATAACTAGTAACGCTTACTAATAGCTACCTTTACTTATATAGAGTATATATATATAGCTACTAAGTAGATAGAGTTATTAGAGTAAGAGGAGTGCGAACTAGAGGAGGAACTCGAGGTTGCTTATTATAAATAAGCTATCTAGAGGAAGTAGGCTAAACTTACTTAGTTATAAATAGGTAATACTAACTTTTACTTACTTATAACCTAGACTTTTACTATACTAAGGAGTAAGGATAAACCCCCTAAGTAGCTAAATAGCCTAGAGGAGGGGGATAGCTCCTAGCTATATTAGCCTTTTACTCTACTTATATTAATATATTTAGGTAAGTCCTATAAGGAGCTATAGACCTTCTTATTTAACTATAACTCTTATTTTATCCTATAGGGGAAGAAGATTTAAAAAAACTATAATAGAGTAATATATAGGGTTAGCTACTTCTAGGGCTATATAAAGACGAACTAGATATAATATTTTAAGGAGGAGAACTAGAAGCTAGGATTTAATATAAGATATATTACCTAGCTAGAGTTTAAAACGTTCTTATATAACTAGCTATTAAACTCTAAGAGCTATATTATAATAACTACTCTATAGCTTAACTAGATATACTAGAAACTAAACTAGCCTTTTAATTATTTTCTCGCTAAGTATAATAGCTTAAAGATAGAGCTACTATATACCCTCTCTAAGGAATAATATATCTTATCCCTCCTTAGTAAGCTATACCTAAGCCTCTACTAAATAATTAGCTTATAGCTATAGCTCCTAAAGATATATATAGAGCTAATCTCGCTTATATAGTAGATTAAGTACTCGCTAGGAGTTAATAGGAATACTATTTATAGATATTATAACTTATAAGTATTAGTAGAGTAGCTAATAAGCCGCCTAACCCTATATACCTCCTATTAGCTATTAACCTACTATAAGTATAGAAAGGAGGGCTATATCTCTCTATAATATAAGGATAAAGCCCCTGACCTATAAGAACTAACCTCCTAGGAACCTATAAAGTAGCTAGGGGGCTGCTAGGATACTACGCCTAAGGCCTATTAATAAGGGCCTAAATACTATAACTATAATAAGGAGGGCTATATATAATAGGACTACCCTAGAGCCTAAAATACTAGAGGTGCGTATTATATATATAGCGAAGAGGGCTATACTATAGTATAATACCCTAATATAACTTATTATAGTTATAGTAAGAAGGGATACCTTTAGCGAAATTACCCTAAACGCGCTATTACCTTAGTTAATAGTATTCCTATAAGTATAGTATAGGGAGGGAGTAGGAGCTAGAGGCGCTACTTAGAAATCCTATTATAAGTATAGCTAAATAGCTATTAGTAATCTAGTAAGGTATTAATAGACTTAGGATTAGATATAAATATAATTAGTTATAGCTACTTTATAATAAATCTAATAGGTATTTAGATCTACCTAAGCTTACTATTAATAACTATTAAGGGGGATAAGTTACCTATACTTAGTAGCTATTATATCCGCCTTAGGATTATAAATAGTAATAACGTTATAGAGACCTAACTATATCGCTTTATCCTTATAAATATTAAAACCCTAGTACTTATCTTAGGTATACTATAGCTAGAGGATATAAACCTAGTAGTAGATTAGAAGGCTAAGGCTTAGTATTACCCCTTATTCAAATAGCACCTAAGGCTTATATAATAAAGAAGGACCTTAAGGGCTATAACCTCGCTACTTTTATATATATTATACCCTATATTATAGCTACTATAGGAATAGCAGGAGATAGTACTATAAGAGAAGACAAAGGATTACTACCCCCGCTATAATAAGAGAGACATAGGGATATAGCAGATCTATTCTTAAAGGAGAAGGTAGAAGAGGTACCTATATAATTAATATATTCCTATTATATTATCCTTAAGGGAGACGCGTAGCTACCCTAGGGGCTTATCTACTTATTATTAGAATATAAGCTCGAAGTTCTATATAACTACTTAATAAAGGTAGAGGCGAAGGGATAGATCTAACCCTTAATAAGCCTAGCGGGCGCCCCTATATTATTTATACCTAAGAAGGGGGGGGAGCTATATCTTTATATTAACTACTACGCGCTAAATAGGATTACTTATAAGGATTATATACTACTACCCCTAATTAGCGAGATCCTAGACTACCTAGGTAATATAAAGGTATTTATAAAGCTAGATATAATAAACGCTTACTATTAGATATATATTAGTAAGGAAGATAAGTAGAAAATAGCCTTCTATATATAATATAGCTACTTTAAGTATATAGTTATACTATTCAGGCTTATTAATACGCCTACTATATTTTAGGCCTATATTAATAAGGCCCTAGCCGGTCTTATCGATATAATATATATTATCTACTTAGATAATATCCTAATATATAGTCATAATAAAGAGACTTATAAGCAGGATATACGCTAGGTTATAGAGAAGCTAAGGGAATAGGGTCTATACCTTAATAGTAATATATACGAGTTTTATAAGATAATAATTTTATTCCTAGGGTATATTATCTCCCTAGAGGGTATTTCTATAGAATAGGACTATATTATAGCTATTATAATATAGCTACTACTACGTAGCGTTAAGGATATTTAAGCGTTCCTAGGGTTTATAGGTGTAACGCTTCGGGTGGTGTGCCGTAGCGATGCAATAACCAATTGCGCCACATGCGCAAAAGATCCGCCATTCCGCGCACTTCGTGCTAGAATACACCACATATGCGCTTATATAGGCTAGCTACTAGAAGCTAGTCTCTTATAATTACCCCCTACTCTAAGCGCTTAGTCCCTTAAGCGTATTAGAGATAAGATAGATAAGTATATATAGACCCCGAGGTCTATATAACTAACGTCGCTATATATATACCCTCTAAGCCTAACTTAGGACTATATTAGCATATAGCCTAAGTACGCTACACGCTGCTTATCTGCTATCGTTATGCTATAGCAGGCGGGATTTAAACCCTAACTTCTATATAGCTAAAAGGGCTAAGTCTAGAAGACCTACGAAGTGCGCAGAAAATTATAACGCTTCGGGTAGTATACTATAGTAATATAATAACTAATTGCGCTATATGCGCAAAAGATCCGCTATTCCGCGCACTTTATGCTAGAATGCACCACATATGCGCTTATATGGGCCGGCCACCGGAAGCCAGTCTCTTATAATAGGGTTCTACTAATAGTTTATTAAGGGCTACTCTAAGATTATAGCGCCCCTTATAAATAAACTAAGGGGTAATTATATAAGTAGGGTATAGCTTAGTAGCGAGGCTTAAGTAGCTTTCTATTAGCTAGTCCGAGTATTTATAGAGGCTCTAATACTATAATACTTTAACCTATCCCTCCCTATAGCGATCTATATAGATACCTCTAACTTTATAATAGGGGTAGTATTATATTAGCTCTTTAAGGGTTACTAGTACCTAGTCGCCTTTTACTTAAGGAAGCTAATAGGCTTAGAAACTCGCTTTAGTATAAGTAATTATAAGCTACTTATTATTATTAATAGCTTATAGAACTAGTAATAGTATATAGTATATATACTAGAGATTATTATAATTTAGACTAACTACTTTAACTTATAGTTCCTAGATATTAAGACTAAACCTAACGCTAGGTAGCTATACTAGCTTAATAACCTTATAGTATTTAATATTAATATTAAGTTTAAGCTAGGGAAAGAAAACCTAGTTAATAGCCTATTATAGAGGCCTAACTATAGCTAAAGTAATAATAGAGGGGAGATTAATACTCTAGTAGAAGAGATATAAACTCGCTTAGGGGAAGTAATAAGAGACTAGGAACTACTATATATAGTAGCTCTAATAAGGGGCTAAGTAAGGGGAAGAGGCGAGAAGGGGGGGGTAGGCTCCTAACCCTATCCTAAGGAGGGGTTATAATAAGGAGTATTAGGGGGAACCCTGCGTTAAGGAGGTAATAGAATAGCTTACTAGCTACTTAAGCTTATTACTAGAGCTACGGATTATAAGCTATATATTCTATAAGGAGAGGCTAGGGAGCTAGACCTTAAAATAGTAAGTATAGCGCCTAAGTTAATAATTAGTTATATATTCTAATTATAATAGAGAGATACCTTTATAATAAATAAGTAATAAGTAAGGAGATAATAATATAGTACTAAAGCTAGAGGTAAGCTAGGGAAGAGTAAAGCCTAGGGGTAGAAAGTAGATTTATATAGGTTATTAAGGTATAAGGGGAAGATATATATACCTAGATAGGAGGGTATCTAAGGGGAACTAATTAAGATATATTATAATACCCCTACTATAGGATACCTTAGTATTACCTAGATATATAAGCTACTAAAGTAGGATTACCTCTAGGATAGGATAAAGGGGGATATAAAGAAGTATATTAATATATATATAATATACTAAAGGATAAAGGCTTACTACTATAAACCCTATAGCTTACTAGTAGTATTACTAATACTAATATAACCCTATAGCGAGATCTAATTAGACTTTATTATAGGGCTACCTAAATCCCTAACTCTTACGAGCAAAAAGCCTTATAATATAATACTTATTATTATAGATCGTTATATAAAATATAGTACTTATATTATAATAATAAGCTAGCTTACTATAGGTAGCCTCGCTAATCTCCTATTTACTAGGATATTTACTATTTTTAGTATATTAGATAGGATAGTATTAGATAGGGGTTCCTTATTTATAAGTAAGTTCTAAGTATACCTCTACTTTCTTCTTATTATTAAATATTACCTAAGTACTACCTTCTACTTATAGATAGATAGCTAGATAGAGCAATAAAACTAGAACGTTAAGTATTACCTCTACTACTTCTATACTAGGGACTAAGTAGATTAGATATAGCGACTTTATCTCGCTTAATTTATATATAATAACGCTTAGTACTTATCTATTAAGATATTACTAAACTAAGCCCTTATAAGCTAAGACCTACTAATCCTAGGGAATATCCTATCTATAGGAATACCTAAGTTATTAAATATAATAATAGGGGAGAGGGTAGAGTAACTATAGGTATAATAAGTAGAGCTAGCGCTACTCCTAAGTAAGGTTAAGGTTTAATAAGCATATTATTATAATAAATATAGATAACTAAAGAGATTTATTATAAGGGATTAGGTCCTCCTCTCTAATAAGAATATTAAGATAAAGTAGCTAAGTAGGAAACTTATAGATAAGTATCTTAGCTCTTTCTATATACTTAGTTTTAAATATAACTATAAGCTAGTATATAAGTTAGATATCCTATAGATATATAAGATATATAATATATTCCTAATCTCCCTATTAGAGCTATTTAATAGTAGAGGTAACCTAGTAAATAAGTAGCTCCTAATTAGCGAGGTAAAAGGGGAGCCCCTATATAAAGTAGAGGAAATCTTAGACTATAGGGGTCCTAGGAGGAAGAGATAATACCTTATATATTAAAAGGGGTATAGTAGTAAGGAAGATACTTAGGAGCTATAGTATTATATTAAGGATAATATATTAGTAGAGTAGTATAAGGAAATAGTATAGGAAAAAGTAGTAAAGTTAAGGGCTATAGCTTAGGTATTTCTAAGCTTATAAGCTAAAAGGTAAAATAATAATAATATATACTAGGCGTATATAAGCTAGAAACTCCTTAAGGGGAGGGGGCTAGGGAGTAGCTAGGTAGTAGCCTTACTCTCCTTATTACTCTTACCCTCCTTATTATTACCCTCCTCCTCCTCTACCTCCTCCTCCTCCTCCTTAAGGATAGTAGGAGTAAAGTACTATAAGAATAGTTAATTAAGGGGGTAGTAGTAGAGGGGGAGCAGCTTATATATATTAAGATAATAGTAATAGAAATAGCCTTAAAAGTAATAATAATACGCTTAGCTTACTTAGAGGTAAGTAGGGGAAGAGTAGGGGGTATATAGGGAGTATAAGGTATAGGGGTAGTACTAATAAGTAGGAAGCTAATAGTAGGGATAATAAGGGCGAGCCTAGGAGGGGTATATATAGGGGATAGGCGAGGTATACCTATAGTATTAATATAAGTAAAGCGACGTAAGCTATATCTAGTATTACTAGCTATAGCCTAGAAGGCCTAAAAGAGCTAGGAGAGGTTAGTAAGTAAGTAGAGTATAAGTAGTAAGTATAATACCTCAGTATAGTCCTTATTATTATCTTTAATAGTATTAAGAGTATTAGTAGTATCCTTAAGGTTCTTATAGGTAGGGATAGTATTACTAAAGACCTAGTAGAGTATAAGTAATAAACGAGTAGTAAGGATATAGGGTAGGAGATATTTATAGGACTAAAATAAGAATAAGAACTATTAATATACTAAGCATACTACTTACTAGATCCTAATAATAAATAAGTAACTAGTAAGTAGTAAATAAGTAGAGAATAGGGTTATACTAAGCTAGTTAGTATAAAGCTTAGCCTTAGGATTAGTAATAAGGTAGTAGATATAAGGGGAGTAGGTATAGGGGTATATAATACTATAGGTATACCTATCCTTATTAGTCTTCTTCTTCTTTTAAGTAAGCTTATAGACCTTACCCTAGATAGGAATAAGTAATAAATAAGTAGTATATAAATAGAAAGGAAGTAGTATACTTATAACTTTAGAGGCTAGGGCAGGGCGCTTCCTAGGAGAACTACTACCTAGGGGGTTACTACTAGGAGTATTAGTAATAGTAATATTAGCTATTTATTAAATAATTAGTAAAGAAGTAGCGCTAGAGTAAGGGATACTAGATATATATAATAATTATTTTAGGGGGGAAGCTAGGGAGTTATAGGAGTTATTCTATAAAAAATTAGTAAAAGTTTAGCAGAGCTATATATAATATAGGAGATAGGTATAAGTAGGACGTATAGGAAATAATAATAGGAGAGAAGTATAGAGGGCGCTTTAAGTACTATATATAGTTAGTAGGAGTTTAGTATAATAGTATAAAAGCGGGAGTAGGGGGGGGTATACTAAAGTTATTATTAGCTAAGGAAGAGAAGAGTTAAAGAGGGCGTTATAAGAAGTAATATAGGATTTAGTATAATAATAGCTTGCTTAAACTAGGCTAATAGGAGGCTATATAATAGCAGGGGTTATATAGGTAATAATATATAGATTTATTTTTAGGATTTATTATTTAGTAGTTAAAAGGGAAGGAATAATTTAAAATAGAAGGAGCGATATTATTATAAAAAAGGGGTAAAAGGGGGCTTTAAGCTTTGTAGCTATAGCTCGCGAGCAGGGGGGGCTCTACCCTGCTTATAGGGGTATAAGCTCTTAGGAGGGAGCCTTATATTAGGTATAGGGGTAGGGGGGGGGGGCTATAGAGTAGTAGCGCCCCTATAGTAATAGCGAAGCCCTAACCTAGGAGGGATATATAATAGGAATATAGTAGTAGAAAAGGATAGGAGAAGGCAGGCTTTAGTATTATATATACCAAGACCCTATATTAAGGCCATAATTAATCCACTACTTCGTTCTTCTATATACGACCCCCTAACACCGACAGCAGCCACGACGTAAAAAATAGCTACGACCCCCTCATGGCTTACGCCTCGATAAGAGAGAATGCGCCTCGCTTCACCGAACTGTTCCATAGCGCAGTGCCGACCATCGCCCAAGGTCACGGCACTGCCGTTGCTGGAGGTAGCGATATCGCTTTGTCATGCGATCTTTTCGCTCTGGCGGACAACGATCGCATCGGATATCCCCTATCGAGAGCTTGGAGTTGCCCTATAACGGCGACGTGGGCTATTCGACTCGGCCCCGGGAAGGCTAAGCGGATGTTATCCACGGGCGATCTCGTCGACGGCAGGGAGGCGGAGGCAATGAGCTTAGCGTTGAAGTCGGCTCCTGAGGCTGACCACGATCTTTGATGGAATCACGAGAAATTCCCCGAGGGGATTGAATTCCAGACATCTGCAGAGAAGAATGGGTTCAAAGCGGCTATCGCTAAGAGGGATGCCCCGGGCCGGACAGAGACATATCGGCGAATTTGGAAGAGTGTTCTATGAGCTTGTGTGGCAGAAATTGATTTGGCATCTTGTTGCTCAAGACCAATATCAGACCTCTAGTTCTACGGGCTTGCAATTGACTTCTCGTGCTTCGATCCGGGCCGCTATGCTTATACATCAACGGCGCAATAGTTGAAAGTGATCCTCCTCGGACATAAGTGGAGAATCCACGGCCCCACTCGCAGCCGAGGTCCGGCCAGTACAACGGAGCTATCCACTGCCCCGCCATTGCTATGCTATCTTCTTGACTGAGCTTACTCAAAAAGTGTAACGCGCATTCGGCCATCAACGCGACGGCGGGCGGTTGGGCAAATAGGATGCATATCGACCTTTCTGAGCACCCTGTCGGACCTCACGTTGATTTCTGCACTTCATTGACGTCTAATTTCATGCAATCCAGCACACAAGGGCAAGGGCATAGCCATGCACGATAAGCTCCCGGATCGTGAATAACACGTCCCTTCATTTATCGGCCCCAGACACACCAGGCTCGAAGCACCCAGTCTTCCAATCCCGGTACAGTAACACTGCCAGGCCGACCAATGCAGACACCTGACAGTCTCATAAACAAAATAGTATCTGAACACAAGGTCCGCGTATCGCCTGCAGGGCAACGGTCAATTGAAAAAGTTTTCTGTCAGGGGTTCAGTGGCAAACTCAAAAGTAGACTAGCTTTCCTCTCCCAATCTCCTGGGTCTTGACAGCACCTTAGGCCTCTTATGATCTTGTGATTTACGGATACGATAACTCACACTACAACACAAGCCACCCTGAACGCCAATTTCGAAAGCAGTGTCCGACTTAGCTTCGGCATGTAATTTTCCAAATAATTTTCTTTCGCCTTTTCAAGGATCTGAGCTCAACTAAGCTATCAAGTCAACTTGAACCAAGCTTTCCGAAGCCCTGAAGGGTTCCTCCAAGTCAAGGAAAGTAATTTCCGCCCTAGCATAACCCAGTCTGGCTGGTGGGCCTCTTGCCGCCCAGTTGACCAGATGACGAGGATCTAGACGAAGATTGTCCATCTCTTAGTATTGCAAGCTTCATGGCGGTGAGAAGACAAACATTCAACAAGCTCATCACACAGGGTATCGTCAATCGAGACGCGACGCAGCAGTTCGTGAGAAAAGGGGTCTCGGAAAGCTATGGCCAGCAAAGAGATGTGGGTGCTGCACGTGGCTCAGGCAAGCCAATAAGTCTTCATGACTCAGGGATCTCAGAGACCGGGAAGCGGTTGAGGATCCAGAACTCCGCCATAGAGCCTAGACTTGGAAAAAGCCACACAGGTCGTGCAAAATCTGTTCCAAAAATTGGCCGCTGTAGTTCCTTGAGTGGTTCTCTGCTTCACAGGTTCCTCGAAGCTGCTCTTCTTCACACTGGCCAAGGAGGCTTAGCACGAACCCAGTACAACCAGATATTTATGGTAGCGGCAAGCTCAAAAGGCCGGCCCTCTGGTTGGCCAAGTTCGGATGACAGTCATGTAGGACAAGTCGGGTTCTTCCGCGCGGGGTTTCTGGGCACCACACCGTTCAGGAGAAAGTCTTGTGCACCATGCCGGGATCGGGACTTGGATCGGTCCTGAGGGAGAGACAGCGGCTCAACTGTAGTTGCGGCTCTCGAGCGCGGTTCGACGCTATGGTGTCATCTCAACTGATTTGTCTGTCCATCACCACTTCCGACGCGGCAGCTCATCATCAAACGAAGACGCGTGAAAGAGAATGAGGAAACCCAGTGACGCCATGGCGGTAGTTTCGAGTCGGTTTACACCTCAACTTAGTTTCGAGTCCGCACACAGCCAAGAATTATTATGGCCGCGCAGGGACGCACAGGGAGAACCCCGGACGAATGACGAAAGGCAGCTCCGATGTTATTATGTAACAGCCTGTGGAAGCCGGCCTTGGCCCTAATCGAGGAAATTCGATCTGCTGTCATGTCCAGTTGTTTCGGCCCAAGTGGAGATGGATGGATACGCGATGGCATTTCCGGCGAGAGCCCTTTTTTCCCAGAATTTCCCACTGCCGGACGCTTCGGCCTCGACTCTGCCGCGTCACGAACCACGGGTCCGGTTCGCTTATAAGAATGGGGAGACCCCCAGACTTAGCTCCCCACGGTCCACACTGCCTCCCACAGCTATTTGTGGAATATTATTTAATACTTGGCTCTGCATCCTCCTCTGGGCGTCAACGGGCTCCGTCTTTGCTCCGCAGCCAAGCAAGCACAGAAAGCCGTCTTGACCGTCGATGCAATGGTCGGAAACTCACCAGCCTCCCAAGACGACGACCCCGGCCCCGACCTTGAGCCCGGCGGCGGGATCCCGGCTGCGTCTGCTACCGCCGCATCCGGAAGCTCAACTCCCGAAACCGCAGCTGCCGCGCCCACCTCCGATACGGCCGGACCATCGACTACCTCTGCCGAGGCCGCAGCTGCAGCCGCCCTGAGGAAGGAAAAAGGCCGTGTACGCTTCAATAGCAGAGCGGCCGTAACCCAGCCCCCAACTTCACCACCACCAACGTCTACTTTGCCTGTTCCTGCACTCGCGAATCCGCCCAGACCCTCCATCTTGCGAGGCAGCTCTGGAGGATCTATTCCCACCATCGCCACATGGGCAACGGAACAGGATCATTCGCGTCCCTCTATCGAGAGTGAGCGCCAGGAGGCCAAGTCCGCTGCCGCCGCTGCCCAGGAACGCGCACGCCAGGTTGCCGCAAACGTTCAGCTTGGCTCTCCTGTCCGAGAGGCCCGGGCTTCGACCGAATCCGCCGGTACTACGACCACAAGCGAGTATGAAGCTCCCAGCCGAGTGGGAGGCTACATTCCCCTGCAGGATCTCCATTCTCGACAGCCTCTGACTGGCGCTTCTGACGAGACGGAGAAGGACAAGGCGGAGAGAGAGGAAAACGAGCACCAGGCTCATCTCAACTCAGAGGCCTACCGCATCGTCAGAGCTCACACCTGGCGTCTCGCCGGTAAGACCGAGAGCGAAGCCGGGCCCTCCAACGCTCAAGATGCCGAAAAGACTGAGCAAACGGATCACCTGCTACCCGAAGTCAACGACGGCAACTACGACGGCGTGTATGTCGTCCCTCCACCCAAGGAGTACCGCGGAAGCGTATTGTCCCAGCTTCTCAAGCTGTACAAGCCTGCAGAGACGCCACCTGCCGCCCCGCCTTCCAACAATCGCAGTTCTGTCGCTTCTTTCACGGGGTTTGGAGGCCCCATCTCAGGCACAACCACTCCGGGCTCCGAGTCTGGCACCACGACGCCAACCACGCCCAACAAGAAGAAGTGGTACAACGCCAACAAATCGTCCGATACTCTGGTCAATCTCATCGAAGCATCAGCTCGTCTTGCCAACCCCAATCAACAAGGCAAAGGCCCAGCATCGCCTGGCGCTAGCAAGGCGGCTGATAACAAGAAGCGCACCAAGCATAAGCGAACCCACAGCAACTCCCGGATCAGCGCATACCTTGCTAGAGAGGAGGAAGAGGCCAAGATTACAATTCACATTGCTGAGACGCTCGCCCGCCAAGAGTACATTATTACTTTGTGCCGTGCGCTCATGATGTTTGGTGCGCCTACGCACCGTCTCGAGGAGTATCTCAGCACGACTGCCAAAGTCCTTGAGATTGATGGCCAGTTTCTATACTTGTAAGTGACCTTGAGACTTTCTTTCCCGCTCTCTCAAGAACGATGGCTACGATTTGGAAGATGTAGCCGTGGCTGACATTGTGTCCAGACCCGGATGCATGATCATCAGCTTCGATGACAGATCGGTCCACACCACCGAAGTTCGAATTGTAAGAGCCGCGCAAGGCATCGACCTCGGAAAATTGAGAGATACGCATCAAGTTTACAAGGAATGCATTCACGATGTTATATCCGTGAACGAGGGAATCGAGCGGCTGGATGCTCTCCTGAAGTCCAAGGACAAGTTCCACGCCTGGATCAGAGTCTTGGTCTTTGGCCTCACCAGCGCGAGTGCCGCCCCCTTCTCGTTCGGCGCCCGCATGATCGACCTACCTCTTTGCTTCTTCCTCGGCTGTCTCGTCGGTTTCCTTCAGCTCATCGTCGCGGCTCAGTCGAAGCTGTACAGCAACGTCCTGGAAATTTCCTCAACCGTGCTCGTGAGTTTTCTAGCCAGAGCCTTTGGCAGCATTAGAGGCGGAAGCCTCTTTTGCTTCTCCGGCATCGCTCAAGGCGGCATCGTCATGCTTTTGGTAAGTCTAAAACAAATCCACCTCAGTCTGCCGACATTCTAACACGTCCGATAGCCAGGATACATGGTTTGTTAGTATAGCCCTTCTCCCACCCCCTTTCTTCCGTGTGTCGCGATAGTTGTCTTCCCTTTCTTGATTGGGATACTACTAGCCCACGGGCTACCAACAGGACAGCCGCTGATGGACCAGTGTGTTCCGCCCTCGAGCTCCAATCCCGCGCCATTGTCCCCGGTTCGATTCGAATAGTGTACGCCGTCATCTACAGTCTGTTCCTCGGCTTCGGTATCACAGTCGGCGCTGCCATCTACGGTCTCATCGACGAAAACGCCGTGTCCACCACCAGCTGCGAGAATTCGATCCCGACTGTCTACACCTTCATCTTCGTGCCGCTTTTCGTCGTCTGCATTGCTATCCTCTACCAGGCCAAATGGCGCCAGATGCCTGTCATGCTGGTTGTCGCGTTTGCAGGTAAGCAACCCAGCGCACCCCTTCGCCTCGCTATAGTCTTCCCGACGCTCTGCTCTCACCCGCGGCACATCATCACGATGAACCACGTTCCGCAAGAGGCGGCAATGATGTTGCGTAGACCGGAAGCTAATGAGGTGGACCAGGCTACATTGTCAACTATTTCAGCGGCCTCCGGTTCAGCGCTGCTCCCCAAGTCGCCAACACGCTCGGCGCCCTCACCGTCGGAATCCTCGCCAACCTGTACTCGCGTATCCGTCACGGCGTCGCGGCCGCCACCCTCATCCCTGCCATTTTTACCCAAGTCCCAGGAGGTCTCGCGTCCACGGGTGGCCTCTTGAGCGGACTGGCTACAGCCAACAGGATTACGAACTCGACGCATTCGGTTAACGGAACGACGTCCGTCGAGTACGACAGCACTGAGACGAATACGGTCGTGTTCAGCGTCGCCGCATCCATGATCCAGATCGCCATCGGCATCGCCGTCGGCCTCTTCCTCAGTTCCCTCATCATCTACCCGCTCGGCAAGCGTCGCAGCGGCCTTTTCAGCTTTTAATCGTAGGTAGTAGGCATGTGCAACGCACTTGCATCTCATAGTACTGTAAGGCTCTTTCCTGTTCTTGCTCTTAGAAGCATGTCCAGACTCCACTGCCCACGGCATCTACGTTATCCAAATTGGATCATTCCATAGTTCGGCACCCAGTAAAGCTGGTTGACGAGGGCCCGGCCCGTCTCCTAGCCACTTATAATCACTCCATCACCAGGAAAATCATCAAAAGCCACAGAGACAAAAAAAAAAAAAGAGCAAGACTGTCATAGCATGTTTGTACGTAAGTCGAGAAGAAGAAAAAAAAGGAAGAGGAGGCGTTCGGGGTATGGGAGAAACAAAAATAGGAAGCACTATCATTACTGAGTGAACTATCTACTATTGCCTCCTGAGTCTCATACGTATGGTGCATGCTATAACAAGTCTACATCTTTGGCCTCTGAAAATGCCTCAGAGCGACGACCTGTGTAGAGATGGCTTGTCTTAAAGTTACGCCAACAACCCCGAAGTGACTGACATGAAATGCGCACGAGTGGTCTGTTCTTCAGCCTTGTTTTCTCAGGGTATGCTCAACTGATATATATCCTAGTACTTGCACATACCATCTTCAATCTGGTCTTGCTGATCGCTTTCTCTCCCTTTCTCTGTGTCGGTCTTACTCTCCCGGACTTCCTGCCAGGCCACGACTACGACAAAGTAGTCTTCCCATCTTTTGGTACAATGCGCATAGCTCTCGTCTTGCCGCTTTTTGCAGGTTTGGCCGCTGCCCGCATCTGCAATGGGAACGAGGCTCTCTGCAAGAGGAGATACTCCGACATCACCTTCGTTGGATCGCACAACAGTCCGTTTCACGAAGGTGGTGCAGAAAGCCTTTCCAATAACCAGTTCACCTCTGTGACGGAACAGCTCGCCATTGGCGTGCGGTTCCTCCAGGCCCAGACGCGGGTCAGGGACGGCAAACTCAAAATGTGCCATTATAGTTGCGACATGCTCGATGTCGGCACGCTGGAGGAGTACTTGAGGGAGGTCGGTGCGTGGATGAAGGCCAACCCGGGCGATGTTGTCACCCTGCTGTTGACCAACCCCGACGAGGCTGGAGTCGGCCGGTTCGACAAGGCTTTCCGGAGGAGTGGGCTGGACAAGATCGCCTTCAGGCCCGGTCGACGGATCCTCGAGATCGAAGACTGGCCCACATTGGAGCAACTGATCGATGACGAGTCGAGACTGATCGTCTTCATAGGTAAGCCTGCGCCACAAGGTCGCGGCTCCCAGGCGAGAGCAAAAGACTCAACTGACAATCCACAGACTATTTTCAATATTCGAAAAGAGTCGACTATATAATGGAATGGTTCCGACACGCCTGGGAGACACCCTTCGGCGAGCTCGATGCGAACTTTCCCCGCTGCAACATAGACCGGCCGAAGCACGGCGTCATTCCGGGTCGCTACATGTACATGATTAACCACTTCCTGAACGAACACATAACGGACGATGTCAGGATCCCAACCCCAAAAGCAGCCAAGAGGGTGAACTCGATAGAGTCCATCCGCAGACAGGTTAGCTTATGCGAAGGCATGTGGAACAGGATTCCGAACTTCATTCTAGTAAGATCTGTCTCGAACTTATCAGTGCGCTTTGAAGGCTGACATGGGCGCCGGAATAGCTCGATTGGATCAGTGAGGGCGACGCAATCAAGGCACAAGACCGTTTCAATACCTGAAGGACACAATTGTGTATCGGCGGGCGTATGGGAACATTGATATTGATGGCAAAGCGGCTCAAATGTCGAGAGATTGAAAAATCATCTCGCAGATGGTGTCATACGTTGAAGCCTGTCATAAACTCAACCAACAACTGGGTCTGACGCAGAACCCATCCACGTCCACCCATCTTGCGAGATAGAGAATTCCAAGATAAAACGGCAACTTAACGTGGGACATTCCAACTGCTTCCCAGTGCGATTTTTCCGCCGATGAACCACGAAGCCATGGGCACGCACAAGTAGAAAACCAGACTTCCAGACCTTGGGCAGACACCAGCACGGTCCCTTGAGGATCTCGACCGTCGCCGCGGCGAAATCGCCGACTGTCCACATGAGGACCCTTCCAGCAGCCGATCTCCAATTCGTCGTTTGTTGCAAGCTCATTGCAATCCTCCCGTGACTGATCATGAGATCCGACCAGCTTTCCAGTATCCCCTTGACGTCATCCCGTGTCCGAGGAGGCAGGAAACGGTAAGCATCGTGTTGTGAATCGCATCGTCCCTGATGTTATCGTCATCAGAGCAGCGGATATCGCGGTGGGGAAGACGGCGAAAGCGACCAGAGCTAGGCGGTCCACGATGGTTCGGTTACTGGAAGCCTGCCGCAGATTCGTGTGCTCATCACCGCCCTGAGGATGACGGCAATGACCATTCCTGGTTTCGAAGACCATGGCTGCCGCCATGTGGTGAACTGCAGGCTTGGTGCGATGTCGGAACCAGACCTTAGTCTTGCTCCAGCCAATACCACAGACGACTAGAGGATGACGATGGCTGCCGCCGCCCTGGGATCAAGCGCGCTTCTGGCATTGGTGGCGTCGTGGGAGATGATCTTTCGGTCGTGTTGAAGGGGATGGAGGGAAGCAGGGAAGCCCCTGTCACGCGGCGGCCGGCCGTGGTGTCCTGGAGGTTAAACTCAAAGTTCTCCTTGGGACAGGGACCGATTAGAGATGGGGGAGTGTTGTTGAGAGCAGCTGCTTAAAAGCTGCCAGGATTGGTCATGTAAGTCGCCCCACCCCCCACCTGCGCACCCCCCCCTAACCGCGCACTCCGCGCAGTACCTAACCCACCCAAACTTTCCTACTTTAATACTATAATAACTATTATAAGAACGCGTTTACCTACTATAATATAATAAATAATTTTTTTTAAAAATACTAATATTTTCGCTATACCTAAATATACTAAGGCTAATATTCTTAACGCTATTATAGATATAGAGACTAGCTTTAGTATTTATAAAGCTACTCGTACCTAGAAAGTCCTAGAATTAACCCTTTGAGGTTAGCTTAATAGCGCTAGCTCGTAGTAAGAGGGCTAATCTCTATACTAGCGACTTACTCCTACCTAGGAGAGTTATCTTATTAACTAGGCCCTTACCTAAGTAGCTCTTAGCCTCGCTCTAACTTATCTATAGCTATAAGAGTTAGCCTAACATATACTTACTACTACTAGTAACTACTACCCGCTTAGCTATAATTAGCTAGAGTACTTTCTAAAGCGAAATCCCTCTCTAAAGATACTACGAGGTAAGGCCCTTAAAAATAAGCGTATAAAAGCCCTTATAACTAAGGTTATTTAGGATTACTTCGACCTATATAACCTACCCTTAGTACGAGTAATCCTACCCCGTTATCGATTTAATATAAATAAAACTAGCCTTATAGAGGGAAAGGGTACTAATAGGCTTATTCTTAGATTATCTAAACTATAGAAAATCTACTAGAAGACGCTAGACTTATATATATAGGTAACTATACTTAAATATATCTTAGCCCTTAGTAAGAGTATTCTACTATTAGTAATATTTAATAGGGAGTCTATTTAATAATAGTAGTTCCTAGTAGAACTCGAGGAATATAACTAATAGAAGTTTACTGCCTTAGCGAATAGGTAGATTAATAACGAGATTGCTATTAACTAGGTTAAATATATATTTAATCCTACTACCTACCTAACGGGCGAGAATAAGGGTATTTAGCGCCTTCTTATACTTAATAGGTATAGGAGTTATACTATAGTTAACTTTATATAAGAATATTACTCTTAGAGTATTTACTACGTTTTTCTACTAGCCTACTCTAGCTATATTATATAACCCCTTAACCTAAGTATATTTAGATCCCTAAAGGCTATATATTAATAAAGGATTAATAACTATACTACTCTCACGGACTATATACCTATTAGGAAGAAGGACTTCCTTATTAACTATATACTTACCTACGTAGAGGGCCTCTCCTAGGTTAATATTAAAGCTAGGTAGCGCGCCGCTAGCCTATATCCTATAAGTCGCGCTAAAGTCCTACTTAGTTAATAACTCCTCTATAATAACCCCTCTATAATAGTTAAAACTACGCCTAAAGTAGCCCGCGTAGGCCCTAAGGGGCTAAAGACTCCTACTAAGTCGAAAGATC
>JAVHLU010001337.1:0-32503 GCA_036785755.1 Colletotrichum ledebouriae | reverse complement strand
TTATTCCATAAAGGAAATACTTTTATAGTTATTACTTTATGTTTTATAGTTATTAAAGTATTATTAAAGAGATATTATATAGGTATATAACTATATATACTATAGTTATTTATTAAGGTTTATATAACTTTTAAGATATACCTTCGGTATTCTTACAATATATATACTATCTTCTAGTCTGCTACGCTCCTCTCTTCTACGCTCTACTCCATAGTCCTCCTATAACAGGTCCGTGCGCTAAGGGAGTTTTCCGAAAGTTGCGCAGCTAAGTCTATCTTATCCTATCCTAGTATTAGCTTAGATCCCGCTAGGACGAAGTCTTTATTATAAGTATTATAGAGGGTTTTAAACTAAGTAAGGTTATTTAAAATATAAATTATTAATCCTAAATCTAGTAATACTAATTTAGATAGCTTATAGTTATAAGCTACTAAAAATACTACTCTCTTAAGTCTAATCCTTCCTTGATATCTTATTAAGAGTTATTAATCCCTTATAGAGATCTTTAAATAGTTAATTTTATTTACCAATTCCCCTTTATATTACTCCTTAACTATCTTAATAATAGCCTTATTTAGGGTCTAATAATCTAGCGCCTTATTAATAAAGATATACTAGTATTTTAATAAGGGGTAGTAGGATATAAAGTATACTTTATACTTACTAGTTCTCTTCTTCTACTTATCTTATTAGTTATTAGACTCTTTATTAATTTATCTCTTTCTTAAGTCGCTTTATTATTAAGGAGGTTTTAAAATATAACTAGGGGGATTAGTTATGATTAGCCTAAACGCCCCCTTTTTTATAATATATAACTTAGACCTTATTAGATTAGCTATATAAGAGATCTCTCTATATATACTCTTAATAAGATTAGATAACTTCAAGGTTCTATTATTAGTATCCTTTTTATAGGTTAACTTATATATTATTACTTATAGCGCAAGGGATATTTAATAAGTAGTATAAATAAAGTTATTAAATTATTCTAACTTATTACTATTATCTATTACTTTAATAGCTCTTAGCTTTAATATAGCTACCTTATATCTTATAATCTATTTAGAGGTTACTTTTTATATTATAATTTTTCCTTTATAGGGAATTTAAAAGACTTTAGTATATACCTCTCTAGTAGCTTTAAGCTAATAGATTTTATTAATCCCTACTGTTATCCTTAACTAAATAATACTTTTGGTAATTAAGTTCTCTAGGATAAAGTAGATTTAATAATACTTAGAATAGATTATTTCTTAACTATAATCCTTAAACTAGGTTATAACTTTATATAACTCCTTAATCTCCTTTACTTCTTCTTTATATATTATTATATATATAATATGTATATATTAGTCTTATTTTATTAAGTTATTAAATAATCTAGCTAGCCTAGACCTAATAAGAGAGATCTATCTTAAATCCCCTTAATTAATTATTTATAAAGGAGTTAATAATACTCCTAATCTACTAAAGTAAGTATTTATTACTAGGAAGTTAGCCTTCTAAAAGTAGTCTTAGAACTTTAGCTTTATTAGAGGGGTCTTTAGGATAGCCTTAAGGTCCTCTTTCTTAGTATTATCTAAGTTGATATACTCCTATAATCCTATTAACTTAAGCTTATACTAGGTTTAATCCTACTAGAGGGGCTAATTACCTAGACTATATAGTCCTAATAAGAAGCTAGAGGCTCTAGAGGTATCATTAAAAGTGGGCTTGCTATAGGTTTATATATTAATAATATATAAGTAAATTCGATACTATGGATTTATCTAGATAGCTTTAATTAGCGTTATATATGAAAATTAAACTATTAATTATTAAATTATATAGTATAGGGTATAAAAGGTAACTAAAAATTAATATATAACTATAATAAAAACTCTATTTATAGATCTAGGCGGAATCTATACTTAGAACTAGCTAAAGTAGATATTACCTGATTTAGGCTGGATTTCGCGCTGCTTTTGCGCGCTGCTTTTGCGCGCATATTATGCTCCACTGCGCGCGCCCAGGGGGTCGATTTGACACGGCCCTCTTTTTTACTCAAGTTAACAGGAAACATTAACATACCCAAAGCGGTTTTGACGTTTTCGACAGAGGGAGTAACTGCATCCCGAACAGTTCTTAAGTCCCCGGGGATGGAGGGGTCTATGATGTGCTAGATCTCTCCGACCCTGGAAAATTACACTCTTCGGTGAACTTACACGTGTACAGCGTGCCATCGCAATGACTCGTCCATCAAATAGCAGAAAGAAACTGTCGGCAGAACTTTGCAGAGCAATCGGGGCGGCCGGTTCTCGGGAGGGCGCAGCGTACGGTAGCATCACCTCTGGAGAGGCAACCAACACAACGGACTTGAGCCTCTTTTGATTCACGTACGTGGCCTGTCATGGGAGGGCTTTACACCGACATCGTTCTCGAGGCCAATCATCACCTGGCCGATTGGCTCTCGTCAACCAACAACCTTCACGGCTGCGTCCCGTCACACCATTCCGCGCCTGGGCGAGAGGCCTCGGGAGTCCGGCGAGATGCGAGAGACGGGGTCGTCCCCATCGCACACAGCTGTCGGCGCGTCTACGCATCCATCGGGTCAATGGTTCGCTCGTCGTGACTCGTGATGGGGCCTGCACCACGGCAGTCGCCCGTCACAAAAGGCGCATCCGAGGGCACCAATCAAGTTCCCTCCCGCAACATGAATCTCATTCCGCAGCATGGCAAACTTTGCTCCAGAATTTCTCTCCTCTTTTTTTTCTTCGTGTTTGTTTTTCGCGCAGTGAAACTAGAGGCCCGAGTTGCCGCAGACGCTGCTGCATGTATCAATACGTCGGCATTTGATGAGGGTATCTAGATAGGGCACCCGGTGCAAAGACCTAGGGTGCAGTGGGGGACGCCAGCTCATCTCCCCGCTCAAACCAGTCAACTCATGGCTAGCAAAGCAACCTCGGAGCTCCATAGTCGCGTGGCTTGACGTGTTCCCCGGGCTGATCCGATATGATGTGAAATATCCAAAAACAAAAGTCCTGGCAGTGAGTATGCCCCACCAAGTTGCGTACCTTTATACCGTTTCGATGTATCGCTTCACCTCCCTGCACGAGACTTGTATTAGCTCATCTCTCAACAACGAAGGGGCTAGCCAACAACCTATGGCGGCTAATCATGGGGTATTACGTACCAGTCTGTCACGGCCTCCTCCCACAGGCGGAGCTCGTGGTCTCTTGTTCCTCCGAAATGGTCGACAAAGTCGTCACCAAATACTTCCCTTGCTATGCTCTCCTTCCGCATGAATCGATCGGTCGCCTCACGCAGGCTCTTCGCAAGTCTGACGCCCTTGTCCGCCTTGCCGCCAACATCCTCACCCTTGCCCAGCGGTGGGATGGGTATCTCGAGCTTCTTCTCGATGCCTCGCCATCCGAGCGCAAGTATAGCGGCCAGGACAAAGTGAGGGTTGGTGTCGGCTCCGGGAACACGAACCTCAAAGCGAGTCGCGCCAGGCTTGGACGTCGGCGGCGCAATGAGACGGATTGACGCCGCCCGGTGCTCCAAACCCCAGGAGACCGTCACCGGCGCCCAGAAGTTCTCTACCAAGCGCTTGTACGAGTTGACTGTGGGAGCAAGTAGCGGCATGACATCCGGGAGACCCTCCAACAGGCCGGCCAGGAAGTGACGGCCCAGATCAGAGAGTGAAGCGACGTCGGGATACGGGGGGTTCTCGTCGATGGTCTCTCTCGCAAAGAGGTTCTTGCCGAACTTGTCGACAATCGAGACGTGCATATGGCCACTGTTACCGGGCAAACCCTGCTTCGGCTTGGCCATGAAGCATGGGGTGATGCCATACTTGGTCGCTACAGACTTTACAACATACCTGCGATGGCAAAACGTCAATTTAGCCGAAAAGAGGAAATTCTCTTGGCAACCTACTTGAACAAGCTTGCTCTATCGGCCATTTGCTGGATCTCGCCGAACTCAAGCGCGGCCTCGAACACACCGGGGCCACTTTCAGTATGCCACCCCTCAATATCGCACTTGAACTGGGCACAAGTCTCAAAGACGTCATAGAAGTAGTCCTTGTTGTGCACCGTCCTGGTTAGGCTGTATCCAAACATACCCTCAGTCAAAGACGGCAGAGCCTGAGGGGGGTTCTCCTGGAGGTATCCGGCCGTAGAGCTTGACGTTTCGGACGAGCGAGCAGGCGTCTTGAACTGGTAGAACTCGTACTCGGCTGGAAGACAGTTGCTGTCAGCTCTCTTCAGATATTCGCAACGCTCGCTGGGAGCTTACCTCCGGCCATGGCACCGTAACCCTTCTCTTGTAGCTTTGCAAGCGCCGTCTTTAGCAGACCACGAGGGCATGCGCAGATGGGCTTCTCGGTGTCCGGGTCTGTGAAGTCAACCAGGAAGAAGGGTACGTTGTCCTCCCACGGAATGCGCCGGAAGCTGGAGAGGTCGGGAATGGCAATCAGGTCGTGGTAGCCGTTCTCCGCGTTGCTGATCTTGAGCTCCCTAATGTACGTCATGTCGTGCATGTCCCAGCCGAAGATGACGGAGCAGAAGCCGAAGCCCGACTTTGCGATGGACAAAAACTTGTTCTTGGACACAAGTTTGCCGCGCAACATACCGTCGACATCGATGCCGGCGAGCTTGACCTTTGTGTCATGCTTGAGAAGTTCTGGCAGCGACTCGACAGTGACGGTGTCGTGATGAGGAGACATGGTGGAGGGGAACGAGGACCAGAGCTGTGAATTGACTTTGGATGACGACTGGTTGGGACGAAGTTCTCTAGATGCACCAGTAGTGGGATAGTAGCACGAGGTCTCTGCCTCTCCCTGCGATGCGCGACCAACTGATGAAATCGGAGATTTGAAGAAGATGTGAAGTGGAAGATGGTGAGTTTGAGGAACACGTTGGTCGAGCAGACAGCGAGAGGCGAGAGGCGAGAGGCGAGAGACAGAGTACCTTAGTCCTCGAGGATGAAAGTCGAGACAGGACACGAGGCCGAAGCGGACGGCTCGTGGGGCTTTGGGAACTTGAAGTGAAGGCCTGCCGCTGCCCGCTGCCGCTGGCGCGGGCGCGGTCCGTACCTCACCAACTGGCGGTGTCGCTGTTTACCTGGATCCAAGGTCCCCTAGGCTTAGTGCGTGCAGCAGCGGGTGTGGGAATGTGGATGCTTTCGTCGATAAGAGAATGCGACAGCCAATGACACGAGATTTGGAGAAGACCTGGGCTGGCCGTGTGAGAGAGCACGTCATCGGGCCGGGGTATTTTACTGCAGCTGCCACCTGTCAAGCTTTCTGCCGGGTATTCTCATGAGTCTCAATCTGGTTAGGTGAGGTATTGCGTCTTAGGTAATTGCCAGCAGTGGAAACTGGTCACTGGGACAGCAGAGGCAGGAACTTACGGAACCTACTCCTCGACCTGAGCTGACCATGCTTGACCTATTCCTGCCTCTCGGTTCGAAGCGGGGAATGCTTGTTGCTGGTTGCTTACTTGCTGGGCGGCAGAAACCGGCAACCGCGATGTCGAGACTAAGCAGGAACGACAGAGCGCGCTAAGGGGAAGGGAACATGCGTCATTGACGACGGTAGCAGCGCACAGACCATAGATCATGGGTCTGGGTACGTTCCTTCCTGCTGCTCTCCAAGCCGATCCTCTTCGCAACCTGAGAGGTGGAAGGAGTGGCTGGTGATGGTGAGGATGAGGAGAGCGACTGCTATGTGCGCCTTCCATAGTGTACCTCAGCGCAAATCTGAGGCAGAAACATCCAACGTCGTCCTTCCTCTTCGTCCTTTCTTCAGCTGGCCTCTGTTGCAATCGCTTGGCTTGACACCAATCTACCAGTTGAAGATAGTCTAAGGAGCATCCCTAAAGCCGGGGTTGGATCCCCAGATGTCGACGTAGCTCCAAGACATCGCATACAGTACAAAGAAGGAGGCGACTGCAGTCACACCATGTGTAACATTACGTCGAAGATGCTCATGTTTTTCTCAGATACTGTATTACGAACTGCGACAACATTTACTCAGGTTGATAGACATAAGATGTCCATCTTCATTTCCGTTACGCAAAGCCTCACCGCCGCCAGCATCATTTGAACATCAAGCGCGGTTGGCAACGCACCTCATCGCGCTCCCGGCATTCGGAATACACTAGGCCGCGCTGTCTAGATGTTCACGATCCACGAATCGCGTATTTGTGAAAGGTAATGAATTGTACGGCCCGCTCGGAGTCAAGCAGCCACATGGACGTTTGCCAGTCGCCGTTGGCTGCCGAGCCTCCCACATGACGATGAGGGTCCTTAGGAGAAGGAGGGTGTCGCTTCGCCTCTGTGTACTCCGCGCTGCGCATTCTGCCAGTGGCGACGTGGCTGATCATCCAGAGAAGTCTGTGCCTTTTTTTATCGGGGCATTTCTACTTCTGGATGAAGGTCACCAAGTCTGATACTCTTGCTGCTATTGGTCGGTCGAAGCCTTAGCTTGAATCTGAGTTGCACAATCTGATGCACCTAGGGTCTTGTCCAAAATGGACTTCACGACTACCAACTGATAAGACTTTGCAAGAAGGAAATCTGCTCAACCTTTCAGAGAAATACAACTCAGCACTAGCAATTGTGGACGCTCCTCTCTCGCGCTCTCAGTCAGCCTCCACCACCCCTCCCTTGGGTTGGGGCTCTTACTGTGTTCCACCCTGCTACGAGGTCAGCTCCTCCCCCCTCCTATTAGAGACGGAGGGATTGGTTCCTGAGTCCCGACCTTGGATTGCCGTTATGCCGCGGTGCGCGGTTCTGCGCGGTCCTGGCGGTTCTGACCAACCGGGTCCCGCTGATAAGAGAAAATGCGATATCGGACTTGCGGCCGTCGACCACGTTTCTCGTCTTGCTTCTTTGATATCTTCCATGCTTGCGGTGCACATTGGCCCTTGTCTTGCGCTTCACCGACAAACGGTGTGCGGTTTGGGCAGACATGACGGGGGAGGCTGGGTCCTGAGACTCGATCTCCGGGCGCATCTCACGATGTCAAGTGGGCAGTAAGCTTGATGAGTTTCACTGGCTTGGCCTCACGGGTGACAGGCTGATGGTACCCCAAAGTCGGATCTACAGATCAACGAAGCCCATCCATCAACGGGCATTCGCAGCGTTTTCTTAGCAGATCAAGCTCTCGGTACCTACCACTACCAGGCTAAACGCGGACTAATAATTGAATATCCAGAGTAGGATCAGAAAGGGGCTGATAGGTATCCCGATATGTATCCGCCTCCGCGGCCGCGTCGGCTCCCGCACGCGCCTTCCCTTGTACGATGTATCCAGTGCCTACTCCGTGTACGTCTCTGTGTGTCTATCTCGCTGCAGAGTACGAGCTAGGCAAAGAAGGAGGGTAGGTATCATCTATCAGACTACCTAGGTATCGTAAACCATGAGGGTGCCGCGGCGGCAGAAAGGGGCCTAGACCCCGGATTTCCTTGACTCATCTGCCACCTACAAACTGGAACCGCCTCTCCGATGTTCGTCTCCTCTTACACGGCTCCATCCTACTAATCCAACCCCGTCCTGGCCTGGTTTAAACAGAGCTTGTGTTCTCGTGGTCTTGTCCGCATCTTCTTCTCCTTTTCCTCTTGCCATTCTCCAGATACCCAGACGTTGTTTTCTCTTCTTGCCCTCCTCGGCTCGCGACCCCAACTCATCCGTCCGCCAACGCCATCGCATAACGCCTGCGATTCAACATCACAAACCAAACACACTCTCCAACCAAAACACAACAATGGGCTCTGTTCCTATCGAGATGGGTGGAAGACTGGCCGGCAAGAACGCCGTTGTCACCGGTGCTGCCGGGTAAGCAGGAAATCCGTCTCCCAGGTGTTGGCGTCGCCTTATCTCGACCGGCGCGATTCTCATGACCCCAAGGGCTGGTCGTTGAAGATGCACACGCTGCAGCGCATGAACCCATACGCATACGCATGCACGCACACACCAAACGCAACACGACAAGATAAGCTGACTGTTCCTGCGTCGACGACAGTGGCATTGGTCTCGAGACGAGCATTCTCTTCGCAAAGGAGGGCGCCAGCGTTATGATGGCCGACATCTCCGGTCCCGCGCTGGACAAGGCCAAGGCCAAAGTTATTCAGCTCGTTCCGTCCGCCAAGGTCGACACAAAGGTACGTCTGCCAGCGAGCGCACCTCGTGTACGCACAGCGCACCAGCGCGAATGAGATGCGTTGGAGGATTCCATTCCCGCCCCTCCGATAACCCGCCGAGTCAAGCACAAACACGTTGCGCCAGCACACCCAGAGGAAGAAAAAAATAATAATCTGAGGTGTCTCGCATTTTCGCAACAAACTACCCCGCCATTGCCCCGCCAATTTTCCATCCGTCATTCACGCCTTGTACCACCCTCCTTCTCCACACGAAACATCACGAGATTTCCCAAAAGGTGCGATGCACACGCTTGAGAACATGTTGGGCTGACAACATCCCTACCATCAGCTCTGCGACGTCTCCAAGGAGGACCAAGTCAAGGCCCTCGTTGACTCCCTCGACCCCTGGGGCGGCCTCGACATCATCTTTAACAATGCAGGCATCATGCACGCCCGCGACGACGACGCCGTCAACACCCCCGAGGAGATCTGGGACCTGACGCAGAACATCAACGTCAAGGGCGTCTGGTATGGTTCCAAGCATGCCGTTCTCGCTCTCCGTCGCCACAACAAAAAGAAGGGTTCCATCATCAACACCGCTTCCGTCGTCGCTCTCGTCGGCGCCGCCACTCCGCAGCTCGCCTACACCGCCTCCAAGGGTGCAGTCCTCGCCCTCACCCGCGAGCTCGCCATGGTTCACGCTCGCGAGGGCTACCGCTTCAACTCGCTGTGCCCCGCCCCCCTCAACACCCCGCTGCTCCAGGATTGGCTCGGCGACGACATTCCCAAGCGCATGCGCCGCGAGGTGCACTTCCCTACCGGCCGCTTCGGCGAGGCTATCGAGCAGGCTCAGGCCGTTCTCTTTCTCGCCTCCGACGAGGCCAGCTTCGTCAACGGCCATGACATGGTCGTCGACGGCGGCATGACCAAGGCTTACGTCACCCCCGAGGGCCCCGCGCTGGCTGCCCCCGTCAACAACGCCAGCCGTACCAGCCTCGAGTAGATGCCGCTGGTTTCCCTTTTCGCGATTTTCGAGTAACACATTTATGGCACTGGAGTTTGGGGCGCTTGGTAAAGAGCTGGGGATACCGGTGATGGTTATGATGATGAAATTGTGAATAGATAATTGAAATGACTTGCTGTTTCATTGGGGAATTTCGCCTGCATTGTGACACATCACGGGGTTGTTTGCGCGAGAGGATCGGGGTTACGCTGATGATAATCCAATTGATTTGATTGACTCAGTCAGAAAGTGGCTACACAAAGATCCTCAACGCCGCCCGATGCCTTCCTTCTCTTGATTTTCCTGGTTCAATGGAATTGGCTCTCGGTGTTACCATCGCCCATACTCTTGCTGCTCGAGCTGCCGCTTTGGATAGCCCCGAGAATACCGTCAATGTAACTAGCACCACTCCACTTCTGGTGCGTCAAGACGTCGCAGCCGCCCTCCTTCTCGCGTCTCTGCACGAGATTGACATACGCCAACATGCCATCTGTCTTGAACCCCTTCGCCAACTCGTTCGTAATCGTCGCGTTGGAGTGCAGACCGGCCAGGGAGATGAGCTGCAGGACAAAGCCCTCCTTGGCGATATCCCAGATGAAGCTCTTCAACGTCTCGTCCGTGAAACCGTGCGCCATCCAGTTGAACGACGGGCTGAGGTTATACACCAGGCCCTTCCCCGGGAGAACCTCGCGCACAGACCTGGCCAGCTTCGTCGCGACCTCCACGTTCGGGTCGCCCGTCTCGACCCAGAGGAGGTCGGCATACGGCCCGAAGGCGATGGCGCGCTTCGTCGCCGCCTCCATGCCGGCGCGGAAGTGGTAGAAGCCCTCGCGCGTGCGCGGGACGTCCCAGGAGAAGAAGACGGGGGTCTTGGTGTGCTGGTTCGCGAGCTTGCGGCGCTGCGCGATGCCCATGTCCCGCTGCACGCGGACGGTCTCAAGGTACGAGTCGATCTTGTCCTGCGCGACGCCCTCCTTGCGCATGTGCGCGACGGCCGCCTCGTCAAAGGTCACGAGCGTAGCGCCCTTGACCCAGTCGGCTTCGAAGGCGTCGATGTCTGCGCCGGCGGCGCCCTTGGCCTCCATGGCCTGGATGGTCTCGGCGAGGGGCTCGAGGGAGGGGTCGGCGACGCCGAGGATGAACTCGTGGTCGCGGACGTCGATGGCGCTGCTGATGAGGCGGCCGCTCTCCGAGTCGGTGCGGGCGAGGACGAGGTTCTCGCAGCCCATGACGTCCCACTGGAAGCGGGCGGCGTTGAGGCGGTTGATGTGCTCGCCGGTGGGGACGAGGACCTTGCCGGCGAGGTGGCCGCACTTCTTGCCGCCGTGGAGCTGGTCCTCGAAGTGGACGGCGGCGGCGCCGTTCTCGGCGAAGAGCTTGGCGAGCTTGAGGACGGCCGAGAGGCCGCCGTGGCCCGTGTCGCCGTCGGCGACGATGGGGCGGAGGTAGTCGGTGTAGGGCGTGCACGCGCGCTGTTCGGGAGTCAGCTTGCGGCGGGCGTCCCACTGTTTGCGGTCGTGCATCGACTGCGCCTTGGCGAGACGCTGGACCTGGTTCGGAACCGTGTTGTAGGGGTAGTCGCCGAAGTCGGGGGACACTTCGTTGGTGGACGTGAGGAGGGAGGAGCAGGCCCAGCCGGAGATGTAGAGGACTTCTTGATGAGGTGCTTGCTGGGTCATCTGGACGGGGTCGATGGCGCCCACTGTTTGGTGCAGGGCAGTCAGTTTCGTTGTGAAGTTATCATGGCTGATGTTCGAGCTCTCTTACTTGTGTGGATGGGCTTCCCCTCAGCTATGCGCTCCTGGACGAGGTTGAAGAGCTTCCTCGCCATGACGGAGCTGGGGTACGACTGCTGCTGAGAGCCGCGCTTGGAGACGACGTCGGCGGCGCTGTAGGGGCGCTTGATGCCCTCGTATCGTGGTGACCGCCACCATGCCTCGACCTCCTTGATCTGGGCTTCGTAGAGCTCGTCCTCTGCGGCGCCGGCTTTCCGGGACTCGGGGAGAAGCTGGAAAGCGTCGCTGGGAAGGCCGGAGAAGGGATTCGCGGGGGCCTGGGCCATTGTGCGGGATGTCGAGATGCAGCGCACGGCGAGTGCTGGGGTCGAGGTCGGTCTTGTGAGGGGAGCTCTTCGGGAAAAAGCTCGTGCTGCGGCTCTTCGCATCATTGTGGTTGAGATTTTGGGCGCGTGAAACGAGCCTGGAGGAGGCTGTGTGCAGAAAGGGAGCTTCTTCGTCCCAAGTCTTTGGGACTCTTGGAAAGGGTATCTAGATGGGAAATACGTCTAGGTTGACTAACACACACACACACACAGAGAGAGAGAGAGTCCGTCAGCGTCGTATCGCCGCAGGTGCAGTCCTCGCAGGAAAGCAGAATCCGAGCGGTACCGTCTCGGCGAGGGTGACATATGACTTACATAAGAGGGGAGAGGTGGTTTTTCTTCGTCCCTGGCTGTTTTGAATGGAAATAACGTAAAACAGCTCAACTCCTCCAGAAACACAGATTCTTGGCCGGACCATAGCGAGGAGTGGGCCTTGTTGGTAAGCAGCGGCAAAGAAGACGGCCTGTTCCACGTGAAAGAGAATGCGCTATTGGCCAATTGAGAGCACCGTTCGCCCGCGAGAGAGTAGCCGGGGCTCCATTGAGGTTGCTTCGGCTTGCCTCGGTCCAGACTTTTCCCCCTCAGCGCCCACCAAGAAAATGTTATAGGGAGTCAAATATGGGGCATCTGGCACCTGCAGCCATTCAGAGGGCACGGGTAGTGAGCACCGAGCTCCTCAGTGAGGTCAACCCGCACTGCCCGCTGCCCGTCGCCCGCTAATCGTGGAGGGGAAAGCTGGGGTCCCGCCCCCGTATCCCCCCACCTGGACAAGAGGGGAATTCTGGAAATAACGGCAGGGCGAAGGTGCTGGACACAGGCGGGGAGGGAAAGGAAAGGAACTTCCAGCGTGCTTGCATTCCAGCAGCATGTACCTCACCCTGCGTCAGTGCTCTTAGCCCATGCTTCTCCAACCTCGGGTTAAGGTCTGTCTGTCTCGGCCTAAAGCAAGCAGATGGCTGCGGTACAATGGTTGCTTAGTTGCTTCGGTAGGCCGTAAGAGAGCACCCGGCGTTCTCTCAGCTTTCCATCCTTTCCTCGCCAAAAGTGCCTTGCAACCGAACCATCTTGGACCATTGACCTAGCCAGCTCGAAGCAGCCGGTCTAATAGCTTTGAACGAGCCCTCAACTGCACGAGTCCAGCTTATCCATCGTCTCCCACCCTCTGTCCCTCCTTCATCACTCGCCGTTCTCCCTGAGTTTCCCTCGGTCGGCACCACAATGGCGATGAACGTCACAAGAAGCACCAGAGCTCTGGGAGCTCTGCGGGTACGTGATGAAGCTCTCGTCAAGCTCATCTATACACCAGAATCACCTTAGCTAACGCACACAAGCCCCTGGCAGCTCGCTGCGCTCTCAGCGCCCGCCATTACTCCTCCTCTTCCGAGCCAGACCTGAAGACCACGCTCAAGCAGGTCATCCCCGCCAAGCGGGAGCTCCTGAAGAAGGTCAAGGCGCACTCCAACAAGGTCATTGGCGAGGTCAAGGTCGAGAACACCCTCGGCGGTATGCGCGGCCTCAAGGCCATGGTCTGGGAGGGTTCCGTTCTCGATGCCAACGAGGGCATCCGCTTCCATGGCCGGACCATCAAGGACTGCCAGAAGGAGCTCCCCAAGGGCAAGACCGGCACCGAGATGTTGCCCGAAGCCATGTTCTGGCTGCTCCTGACCGGCCAGATCCCCTCCACGAACCAGGTCCGCAAATTCTCCCGTGAGCTCGCCGAGCAGGCCCAGCTGCCCGCCTTCGTCAACAAGATGCTCGACGAGTTCCCGACCGACCTGCACCCCATGACGCAGTTTGCCATGGCCGTCTCCGCCCTGAACTACACCTCCAAGTTCGCAAAGGCCTACGAGTCCGGCCTCAACAAGGCAGACTACTGGGAGCCCACTTTTGACGACGCCATCTCGCTGCTGGCCAAGCTTCCCACCATCGCCGCCAAGATCTACCAGAACTCGTACAAGGGTGGTGGCGCGCTCCCTGCCGAGGTCGACCTCGAGCAGGATTGGTCTTACAACTTCGCCGCTATGCTCGGAAAAGGAGGCAAGAAGAACGAGAACTTCCAAGATCTGTTGAGACTCTACCTCGCCCTTCACGGCGACCACGAGGGCGGCAACGTCTCCGCTCACGCTACCCATCTAGTCGGCAGCGCCCTCAGCGATGTCTTCCTCAGCTACAGTGCCGGTCTGCAAGGTCTTGCCGGACCCCTTCACGGGTGAGTACGGCAAAAGTAACCTCATCATTGCATTGCCAACTAATCTACGTACAGACTCGCCGCACAGGAAGTCCTCCGCTGGATTCTCCAGATGAAGGACAACATCCCCAAGTCCTACACCGACAAGGACGTCACCGAGTACCTGTGGCAGACCCTCAACTCGGGCAGAGTCGTCCCTGGCTACGGCCACGCCGTCCTCCGCAAGCCCGACCCCCGCTTCGAGGCCTTGATGGATTACGCCGCCGCGCGCCCCGAGATCGCCAAGGACCCCGTCTTCAAGCTCGTCGAGAAGAACAGCCGCATCGCCCCCGATGTCCTGAAGCAGCACGGCAAGACCAAGAACCCCTACCCCAACGTCGACTCCAGCTCCGGCGTCCTCTTCCACCACTACGGCTTCCACGAGACCCTGTACTACACCGCCACCTTCGGCGTCTCGCGTGGCTTGGGACCCCTAGCCCAACTCATCTGGGACCGCGCCCTCGGTCTGCCCATTGAGCGCCCCAAGAGCATCAACTTGGAGGGCATCCTTAAGCAGGTTGAGGGTGCCTAGGTGAAAGGGCTCAATGAGAACGAGGGGGGGAAGGGAAAAGTTGAACCAAGATGAATCACGTCAAATCATGTCGTCTAGATCTAGCCGGAGTTTACTAATTTACTGCAGATTTCGCATAAACAGTTACTTAACACTTTCATTCGCGATTCCGTCTCTCCGCGGAATAGGGAGGTGACTAATCAAGAGTGGTCACTGTGCTACACCAATCACTGTGATCTATCGTAATGGACGTACCCAGGTCAGCCAGGCGTAGTTACATTCAAGAGAAGACTACGTTGTAGCCTGAGCGACAAGCAGTAATCTGCTCGTGCAATTCTGTCACGAAGCGCGCCTTCCTGAACCCTTGCCTGGCGCAAAATATGCGGGGTTGTTGTCTAGATCTCGTCGTGGGTGATCGAGACCCGAAGCTAGGAGATGGGTCGATATTACGTGCATGCCAGCTCGCGAGGAACCATTTCGTCTCCATGATCGGGTACACTCAGCTGCTCGGTTAAAGGTCTCCGCAGAACAGGAGACTCTGGACTCTCTGTCCTAAATCAGCAGGTGAGCTACCGGCATAGGCTTCAACCGCTTTATGACTCGAAGCATCAGCAATGGGCTATTTTATTTCGTATACGTGGCTTGAATGTCTCATAGAACCACCCTTAAGCATCTTTTGTTTCAATCACACGAAGTCTGAGTCGGAACCTCGACGAGAGAAAGCAGAGAGCGAGAAGGAGATAGTCAGTGCCTGTGCTGGTCAAGCGAACATGGCCGAGTGAATCTATCCGACCAATAATAATACCCAGCAATAATACGAGAACTCTCGGTACGTTCCGGATAATCAGGGTCCTTCCAGACGGAGTAAGGTCAACGAGGGGAAACCGGGTCCGTAAATCCGGTACCTTGGTAGACGCTGATAGCACAACAACACGACCGACCAGCTCGCTTGGTAATTTGAGTGTCTTTCAGTCTCGGGGACTTGCAGAACCATAGACCAGGCTTCGACAGGTTGATGTGGAGCTAGTATTTCGTTTGTGTTCGAGTGGCTCTCAATTTAATTTACTCACTAAGTACTGCTTCCATCCCAAATCCTTTATCGGAACCATTCAACGCCGCCTTGAGCGGCTTGACGCGAGCTGCTCTTTCTGAGCTGAAAGTAGATTACCCATGGCCTAGACTATCGGGCAATGGTAATGTCTTTTACAGTGTGTTGCTGCTGTGTCGGTAGTCGAAAACACAAGTAAAGTCCTCGGCTGGAAGCCACATAACCAATGTTCAAGAACGCAGCGTAACTGAAGTCATCGACGGAGAAGTATATTTTGTGTTGAAGGTTTTCTGCCAACACATTACCAAAACCTTGAGCTTTACAGAACGTATCTGAGTACCTAGCTGAGTAGGTTGAAGCAAACTAAACTTTGGTCCATCAACAACATGCATCCGTAAGAGCAGGAGGTCTGCTGATCGTGCGACGTTCATTCAAACCCTTGACATCCATTTCGTTTCATTTATGAGCTTTCAACCGCAAATTTGCAGCATGTCGTCGCGAACCGTCCGGCAACAACAACATGCAGCTGGAAGACTTCGAAATTGCGGCCAGCTGATACTGTGGGCGAGTTTTCATCTATGGGTCTGGTGTAGCACCGCAGTTGAAGCCTTTCCATTCTCGTAACGGGTCATCAGGGGCTCGACTGAATAGTACTAGTTAGACCAAGAGAGCAGATTAATCAAACAGCTGACTGGCCAAGAGCATGAGCCTTGACCAAGAAGTGTTCTCGGACATAAAGCGAGCTTCAGATCGTCGACATTGACGAATTTCCGACTTGAACATCAGCACTCAGACAGTGGCAAACTCTCTCATCTTTCCCATCCCCATACCCTTAACTCCAAGTCCACCACCAGCCATCATGAAGGGCCTCCTAGCCATCCTCCTCCCGGTGCCCGCTGTGGCCAGTCCTCTCCAGCCCACAGGCTAATCCGACAACCCGGACCCAAGGTCATCAAAGTCGTCAACGTGAGCTTCTCAGGGAGCGACTGCCCCCAGGGCTCCGTCTCAACCATTGTCTCGCCCGACCCCACCGTCATCACCTTCGGCTTCGACCGCTTCCAGACCTACATCGGCCCCGGCCTGCCGATCGCCGAGCGCAGCAAGAACTGCGCCCTCCACCTTGGCCTCAAGCACCCGGGCGGCTTCCAGTTCACCGTAGTGGGGAGCACCTGCTACGGTTGCTTTTACTCGGCAGATCAACGTCAGATGGCAGGCGTGCAAGCAGTAGGTGTACATGCGGGACAGGAAGATGGCGGAGTCAACGCCCTGATAGTAGTAGTCCAGGCAGCTGAGGAAGCACTCTTGAAGGTTTTGAGGTCAGATGAGAGTCAAGAGCTTTTAAATTTCCCTTTTCACGGCCGTTAACAAACTTCCCAGTCTTCACGCAAGCACAAGTCAATCAAGCCATTACGACCAATCTTTGAAACCGTCGATTTGGGACCGGTACGCTGTCAGCCATTCTGAAAAGTTCTCCTCAAAGTAATTTGCCCAGAGCTTCCTTCAACAACGCCGTGCTACACTCTTACCTGAACCGCATCTGTCCCTCAAACACCACGCCATCACCAAAGCAAGCCAACGCAGGCATGACCAGAACCCTCGTTTGTTCAAGATCTCCAGGCAGAACTCGTCCTTCTTCACCTGCTTAAACCCAATCATCGCGGTGGTTCCCGCCGTGGGCTTGATAACCCAGAAGTAGTTGTCCGAGTGCTTGTTGATGAAAGCCTCGACCAGAGCCAGGTTAATCCGCGCAAGCTCCAAGTTTCTCTTTAGCAGGTTCGGTCTGACGGCGTCCGACAGGGCGTACGCGGCCACCCTGTCGTCAATCTGGGAGATGCTGATGGCGGTGTAGTTGCGGGCGCTCTTGATAGCGTCGATAATGCTCTGACTCTGGACGCGATCCAGCCTAAGCGGATCCCAGCCAGGGAGAACGCCTTGGACATGCTGCAGGTCGATACTGTTTCCTCGTACAGGAGAGACAGGATGAGTGGGGGCGCAGACTCTCCAGCGGGCAGGCTATGGAAGAGGAGGCGGTAGACTTGGCCTGCCATGATGATGTCTCTTGCCCTTGCGAACTCGACGATGTCGAGCAGGACGGACTTTGGAGTTGTGGCTCCCGTGGGATTGTTCGTGTTATTGATGATGATCGTCTTCTGTGCGTTGGTTCCATGTCACCTCGATTAATGATTGGCTTCGCACAACTTTGTGTTGTTTTTGACGAGGCTCTCGAGTTCCTTCACGTCCGGGATGTACTGATTCTCAGCCTTCAACCTCCAAAGGCTGACGTCGGCTCACAGACTCATTGGAACATCGTACAGCTGCTGGTATGTTGGATACATGCACATGTAATCATCTGGCCCAACGAGGGTGTACAGAAGGAGGAAGTTGGCCATGATGGCGCCTTGCGTGACGATGACCTGGCCGCTGCGGAGAGGGGCCCCTGAGACGTTGTTCTGGTACATGTTGGCGGTGTTCTGCCGGACCTCCTCAGAGCCGTAGATGGATCCGTACGTGAGCCTTTGCTTGACGATCATGTCGAAGACAACGAGACAATCAATGGGAAACGGTTCGAAACACATTCGACGCAGTATTCACCAGTATCGGGAGTTCTGCGATTCATATCAAGACATTATGCCATGATGCGCCAGACCTCATCAAACATGTATTCGGGCTCCTGTAGCATCAAGTGTCATTCAGTAGTAGTACGTCGTCGGCCAACGCGTTGGAGCATAGCGCACCAGCATTACCAGCCAGCGCGGCTGCCGGGATGTTCGACAGTCATGTTCAGCCTGACATCGGCAATATTCTGCATCTGAACCGCTGTGCACACGCATGTTAATGAGTCGCTCATGAACAACACTAACGGCCTTGACGCAATGATTCACATACAAGTATTACTTCAAACGGACTTTGCGCCAGGGAGACGTGTTGTAGGAGGGGACCTTGGTTCCAGAGATAGGCCCTAATACATACACGTAAAGTGACATTATCTCTAAAAGTAGGGCAAGACAAGCTATGCTCAACCTAGCATAGTGGGATTTCCAAGAACCGCTCTGCCTGATCAGGAAATCACTGCAGTGTCAACCAACCTGGAGGGCTGACGAACGAAGGGATCTCTAGTTTGACCAGATTTCAGGCTCGCTAAACGTGATAGTGGCATTCTCCAGCTTGATTCCAACGTTGAGGCGCACTAAACCCGGCCAGAAGTTGGGGAATTACTCGTCACCCACGGCATTTGTGTCTTTGCCGTCCTCTACATCTCCGTCTCCCTGGTCCAAATCGAAGATACCCAAAGACGCGTTGTCAGTGACTTGGCCCGGCACAGTAACCGCCCAGTGATCTGTCACAGCCAGCTCGTCGTGGGTGCTGTTCGCCGATGGCAAAGGCGGCTGAGCTAAAGTCGCATTGATGCCGAGAATCTTGTACAGATCAGTGCTGAAGGGTAGCCCTTTAACCAAGTCTAGCTTGAACGTGGCCTTGAACCATGGCTTCTCCGCAGGACTGGACTCGCTCGGGTCACCAGTCGTATCGTAAGGGTAGACCTTGACTGTTGTTTCCCCGTTGTCGCCCTCTGTCCAGTCGAATCGGGCCAAATGCTTGGGAATGTTCCAATCTGTCTTTTGTCAGTCGCCTACGCCACATACACCGGCAAATTTTTTCATCATGGTCAACTTACTCTTTCTTCCGTTCCAGCACGTATACTTCTGGCTGACGTAGATTCTGCTGACCCTCACATTCTTCTGCTCCTCAGTGACACCGGAAGCACTCGTGTGGTCGTACTTGAAGAACCCAGGTACGATCAAAAGTTCGTCATAAGGACCGACATAGGGCTCTCCGTGTATCGAATGATTTGAATCACTCCAAGGATACCTAGGCATTCGCCCTCTACAGCTGAGGCGTATTGTCGCGCCAAGGGCGGGAAAGCCTTCGTCGGTAATTTGTTTGATATAGGAACCAAAGTGACGGAGTATACGGTGCCTTTCAGTGTCCACGGCGCGGGCGCGAGCTCAGCAATGCACTGAAGATATGCTTAATAGGCCAGAAAAAATTCACTGGCAGGACTGTTCGGGATTCAAACTCGCACAGGCATGTAAAAAATTTTAGTTCGCTGTTGCTGACGAATTGCGAAGCTGGATTGCCAACTTGCATGGACTGGGACTCTTTGGAAGCCGCTCCTGTAGTATCGGCAGGCAGAGTGACAGGTCCTTTTAAGGAAACCCCGTCGGTATCTGCCCTCGAACCCCAAGCTTGTTGCGGAAAATTCAAACATGATCATGTCGATCGTGATCTTTTCATTTGTTGTTGATCCCAGAATCCACTTGGCGACTATGGATCGAAATGGTAATGTGCTACGCAGTACGGCAAAATTATGGGACGTAGGAGTGTTGAATCGAGGCATGACGGAGAGAGCGAATGCGGAGAGACCACCATAGTTCCACGTCCTTTATCTAGCCGCGTCAACTTTCGTGTTATACAGAAGAAATGACAGACAAGTTCGGGAAGGATCGACGCTCCGTTGGGTCGAAAGAAACAAAACCTGACGATGGTGTCTCAACCTTATCCCATCAACTGCTAACTAACGCCAAAAACACCTGCCCTATTAAAGTACCCTCTTTTATCCCAAATTATCAACTTTGTGAATTTCTAATTGGGCTAACATTGAAGCTACTCATATGCACTGGACTACCCCTCATGTACGTACTTACTGGCGTTGGTTAGCAGTTGATGGGATATGAACAATGGAAACCTGCAGGTATTATCTGTTTGCTTCAAACTTTTGTTTCGTTTGACTAGATCTGGTTGAGAAGCTTCCGTACTAGACACGATGTAATCACTCAAGTCTCATGATAATTGTTGCTGTTATCGTCAAGATGCGGGTCATGCGGCTTCTTCTTATCCCTTCAGTTCCAGCGTTGCCATTCCCATCTTCCATTCTGAGTCCTATCACAAGCAACCCCTAGACCATTGGAGACGATCTCGTTCAGACAACACTCGGAAGTCTCACGGGCACACTCGGTGTCGACTAGGCTTATTTCTGTGTCGTCGTTGGAGGCGGTACAGCCGGCAACACAGTCGCCTATCGGCTGGATTAGGCAGGAAACACGTCTGAAATGAACAGAATAGTCGAACCAAATTAGTTGCTCACAATCGGTGTTCCAGACAGTTCGATTGTGGAGTCTGTCGAGCGAGAGAATGATTCCGTACTGGAACTGCTACAAGAATCTTAACAGACGAAGACATTGGGAAGGCGTTGGAATTCGCCTGCGAGGAGGGTTTAGCCTCTGTGGCTGGAGATTCTTGGGGGGCATGAGTAGCCTCACCTGGCGACAGAGACGAAGTTGTGAACTGAGGTGTGTGCGGGGCCACTGGTCTCTTTGCGGACAGCAAGACATCGCCTCCCACCAGGATAATTCACATTTACACTGCCCCAAAAGGCTGCTTCTCCGTTGATAAGTTGGTATTTATGAAACTTTGTTAGCCTCAACGGGCAAGGAGCTAGAAGCCCCCTCTGCAGAATACCTCTATACTGCTTCTGGCCAGGTCTATCTCAGATGACGCCTTGTTCCACAAAGACTGAATGTGGTTGTGCCGCCACCTTTTAATCCAACGCTGGCTTTGATCGCCAAAGTCCCTGAGTCATGCGGAAAATACGTGTCAAATACGAATAGAACTGCACAAAATCATAAGTGTGCCAGTTTTTGATGTGGGCTGCTCGATAGGCGCCACTTCCTACCGAAAGGCAACGGATCCCGCTAAAATCGACCAGCAAAACATGTGAGATACTGGAGTATTCTGATTAGACCATAAGTTGCAAGCCATCTCGTAATTTGATCCTCGAAACTTTCGTGAAGCAGTGTCAAAAGCTTGCAGATACGGTAGTCTGTTTCCTGCCACAACCCCTCTTTCCGGCGGGAAAGCACTCACGAGATCATTTGACTTTTTTGCGCCAACAGAGGTCCATGGATGAAGTCACAGAAATGGCAATTACTAACGTATATGGTCAGTCCAAAAGGTGACGGAGCCATCGGCAAACTACCGAATCTCCGATAAAGGTTTCCCTGATGCCGAGTGACTGGGAGGGACGCCATCCGATTTTCAGTCTGCCGAGAACGAGATGTCCAATATACGTCCTGGTAAGAAGCTGTCACCGATTATGTTTCCGGTCGAAATTTACCAGTCAAATTATTTCAGTCTAAGTTACGGGAAGAGGCGGATATTGACAGCCTACGATCATGGGGGATCCCGCGTCGGCGAAACCCCCGACGATTAGATCTGAACCACATCAGACGGTTAGCCACACCCAGTCTAAAGCCATGCGAAACCTTAACACGCTTCTGGGCGTTCCTGAAGACCTTGTGGGAAACATCAATGCGCTCTAAACTCAGGAACCTCTTCGGCGAATCCACCGAGCTGTTGAGCCCAGCCCTCTTCCCCGCGGGGCCCCAGGTAACCATCGCGATACCTTGACGGACTCAATAAATAATGGTCGGCTTGACCCGCCCCGGACTCCCATCATGTTAGACGAACACCAAGGCTTCTGCTCAAGTCGAGGGTCAGGAGAAAGCATCGAGTCATTACTTCCATCACAGAACAACATGGCCAAAACCGCAGCCGACGAGACGTACGTTTTCTGGAGTGTTATGTCTTGATTGTACCTAACAAGTGTTCAACCTTCAGGCCGGATGCGAACGCAGGTCCTGATGGGATCAAGGTCTCCCACCATGAGTCTCAACACCACGGCCACGTTGACAAATCCGCCGCGGAGTGAGTTCTCAATGTCATGAAGACCTCGTATGACCTAGTCTAACCGCTCTCTTCGAATACAGAGTCAGAAATCCGTTGGTCGGAATTCCCAAGCACAGGTTGATGAGCGATGCTGCTCACTTCGCCGCCCTCAATGGCTTGGAGAGCGAGATGGAATACTTCCGGAAGGGCGCTTTGGCTGCCCAGAATCCTGAAGCCTTCCACCTCATCGAGGAGCTCACGCCGGAGGACCGCGCCGTGCTACAAAATGAGAAGGATAAACGATGGAGTCACCCGTGGGCGCTCTTCCTGACGATCTTCATGAACTCAATCGGCGCTGCGATCCAGGGCTGGGACCAGACCGGTACCAACGGCGCCAATCTTTCCTTTCCTCAAGCGTTCGGAATAGCAGACAAGGGCATAGAGTGTTTGGAGGCCGGCACCTGCGAGAGGAATGCATGGATCATAGGTGCCATCAACAGTTCCCCTTACATGGCGATCTGTCTCTTGTGAGTTCGCTTCCAAGCAACATTGACGAGATTGGAACTGACCGGGGTGCTATTCAGTGCTTGTTGGCTCTCAGACCCCCTCAACGATTGGATTGGCAGACGAGGTGCCATTTTCGTCGGTGGTATCTTCAGCGTCGTTGCGCCCATCGGGCAGGCGTTTTGTCAAAGTTGGCCCCAGATTCTGGCATGTCGAATCCTTCTTGGCGTTGGCATGGGATTGAAGGAAGTCACGGTGCCAGTCTTCTCAGCCGAAAACGCCCCTGCTAGCATCCGGGGTGCTTTGGTCATGTCGTGGCAGCTTTTCGTCGCATTCGGCATCATGCTGGGTTTCAGTGCCAACCTTGCCGTTGCTGACACCGGCGCCCTTGCTTGGAGACTCCAGCTTGGATCGGCTATGATCCCGGCTATCCCTCTTGTCCTCGGCATCTACTTCACTCCAGAATCACCACGATGGCTACTGAAGAAGGGGAAGTATGCCAAAGCCCACCGTTCGCTGATGAGGCTTCGTGGGAACGGGCTACTCGCTGCTCGCGATTTGTACTACATTCATCGCCAGATCGAACAAGAAAAGGAAATCGTCATGGCGAAGGGATTCGATAAGGGCAACTTTTTCACCAGGTGCTACGAGCTCTTTAGTGTTCCGCGTAACCGTCGCGCGGTCCAAGCATCTGGAATCATCATGGCAGCTCAACAGTTTTGTGGTAGTAAGTTTTTGCCTCGTCCAGACCTACATTACCCAGTTCTAATGATCACCCATTCAGTCAACATCATGTCCTTTTACTCGTCGACCATCTTTGAGGAAGCCGGAGCCAGTCCAAAGACCGCTCTGCTGGCTTCTTGGGGATTCGGAATGGCAATGTTTGTCTTTGCCATTCCAGCCTTGTGGACAATCGACACGTGGGGTCGAAGGACTCTTCTCCTCTCAACGTTTCCTAACATGGCCTGGACGCTGCTGTTTGCCGGCATGGCCTTTTACATTCCCAAGTCGAGTCCAGCGCACTTGGGTGTCATCGCCGCCTTCACCTACATTTTCGCCGCTTTTTATGGCCCTGGAGAGGGGCCTTGCGCGTTCGTCTACTCGGCAGAGGTCTTTCCGCTGTCCCACCGCGAAGTCGGCATGTCATGGGCTGTGGCTACCAACAACTTCTGGGCTGTCATTGTGGCTCTCACCTGGCCATCGATGCTGAAGGCCTTGGGGCCGCAACTTGGCTTCACGTTCTTTGCCTGTTCCAACCTGGTATGCTTGGTTCTGATTTTTCTCTTCATGCCGGAGACCAAGCAGAGGTCACTGGAGGAGCTGGACGATGTCTTTAGCGTCACAACTCGGCGCCATGCATCGTACCAGTTGTGTGAGGTTTTGCCCTGGTGGTTCAGACGATACATCTTGCGACGGAAGAACGTTGCCGCGCCACAGCTGTACCATTTCGAGATGGCGGAGAACAGCGTCGAGACCGGCGCAGCTCGCTGAGCACAGCACATAGATGCATTTCGACGCTGAGATATACGTCGATCAGCTGGTTGTCAAACGGCGAAGATCTGTTTTCCAAGTCGGACTTTAGACTATCAGACACTTTTCAACGCTTGCATCACAAAACAGAGTTGGTCTTTGGATTTGACATAGATAAATATTACGCTTTTTTTCCTTGAAAAGGAGTCGTGCTCTCCCAGCTGAATTTGCACATGGGCTTGCTTTAAAGGGTGCTCAGAGTTTCCCACGCTGAATTCCTGGTGCTAAATTTAACGATATGCTAAATATTCCGATTTACTGCGGCGGCCTTCTCAAAACAGGGTCCTTCCATGTCCCAAGGGAAGATCGTCGGTTGGTGCTGCCTGTACCAAGTCGCTCATGGCTTGATAATCCACGTGTAGCCACGACTCGCTCCATATGTCTGCGACGCCCAACCTCACGGCATCGTTCGCAGCAAGATCCGCCACAGAGGTTAGACTGCAGGGCACGAGATCTGCAGGGAATGTTATTATTCGTGGCTCATGTCAATGAAACCGTTCTTGATTTACCCATAGTTCTCGAGAGTATGAGGGCCGCTCGACCCGCGATCGGCTCGACTGCTGCCATTTCTTTCAACGTCTTCTGAGAATCCTCAATCTGCCCTCGCCAGGTCACAGCTGATTGGTGATGAAGATCGTAGATGAGACATGTCACGCTCACAAACTCGGACGTTCCGAGCCAATGCAACGTGTACCAAAGCAGAGCGCCGGGGCAGCAGTGGCTGGACGAGCAGAAACTGATGACAGATTGCGTGCAATCTTGAGCTGCTGCTATACAGCGGCCAACCAAGTCGCTGGAGCCACTTGTGTCTAACGCTTGACGTTGCTGCAGAGCGTTGAGAAGGAACGGCCTGGTCAATACAATACTGAGATGTTGGGAGCGCCAGAGAAGCACCATTCGCAGTATGTGGAACCATGCGTAGTCGTTGGCTGGTGCTTGTTTGATGAAGATGGGAAGAGATTCCTGCCATGAGACAACGCGGTCGTCCAGCGCCAACATGTCGGCTATCAGTGGGAGGCGTCGTTCCAGCAGCTTGTCATTAGCTTCATTGCTAATACGGGTCAGTTTGCACTGCCATATAAGGGACGCCGTTACGGTTGGGCACTCCCGAGCTTCTCCGAGGCTTTCGTTATCCACTGCGAGGTCCGAATCGTCTAGATTCAACGGAAATCTGACGTCGCCTTCCGCCAATACTAGAGGAGATCTTACGAAGGTGAGGCGCGCTCCGGAATCGAAAATGAATAGAGTCCACCAAGACGCGACGGCAGATCTCCATAGTGAGGGGCGTGATCGATAAATCAGAGAATTCTCTGTGCAGTCCAAGACTCAAGGCCATGTTCATGGCGATTCCGAGGAAGGTAAACCCACTATTGGGGTTGTTGCGCTTTTGCAGGTAGTTGGCCATGAGAAGGAAAGCCTGGACGAGATGGATCAACCCCGTGCGTGGAAGGGTGAATAACAAGGCGGACCGCGCTAGGTCAAAGAAATGCAAATCGGCCCTACTTGAGTTTTCTGGGCCCGTAAAGCACCCATGGCTAGAACCATATTGTATAGACATGGCCAAAAGCCGTCTTTGTGTTTTGGTATCGCGGCTACATCCCAGCTCAGATATGCGTCAGCCCATGCATCAATTTTCTTAGGACCCGGAGGCCAACTTACCCATGAATTGGGCTCGAAAGAAGCCTTCATGGAGTAGTGGGTACGCATGGTGGAAATGTTTGAAGTACCAGTTTAGGCATTGACTCCGAAACGCATTTGATCCGATTCGTGCTTGTGCGTCTGAGGAGTCGAGAGTGTAGATGGGATGGGGGACGGAGGAGAAAGTCAAGGACGACGGAATGTAGGTGGCTTAACAAAGCATTGCCTGATTGTGGCCCCATATAACCAGTCTACTTTGAAGCGATAAAGACACAATGCCGTCGGTAAGGACGCTCTGGTCCAAGGCCTCGTCCCACTCCAGGGCATCAATGGTGTCAAGCTCAAGGCCTGGCAACAGAGGAGGTGGACCCTCCCGACCATCCGCATTTGGAGGCTTTGGTGTTTGGCTGATGTTGCTACTTTAGACAGTGCTGCTAGTTGATGTAGATGAATAACGTGGCAAGTGGCCGCTGTCTTCAGTCGCTGTTGTTTCGATGGCGTGTGATGGGTCGATGTTGGGGAGAAATCGACTCCATGCATCTTCAAGGCTCTGTACGTGGTTTTCTGACTGTCGCAGCAGCCTACCGCCTTGCTTCTAGAGCATTGCCGACAGAGGTTGTGACCGGAGCACCGGACCTTGCGCCGTTTACAGACATCGCAGGCTTTGTGGCCACCATCTCGAGGTTTGCTCTCGACGCGCCCCGGAGAAGGCTGCGTCAGACTGCTGGGGGTCTCAGGAGCGACGGGCTCCATAATGAATGGTCAGAGCACTCTGGTATTATCCGACCAAAGCCCGGGCGTTGGCTTTGTGCTAGCCCTCAGGCGAAGAAAACCGTGAAAAGGATGGTAAATGTCCGACGAAGGTTGCGTTACGGCTGAGGAGGGGGTATCGCCCGATGTTGTTTAACGAGTAAGAAGGAGTTTTTTGTGGAGTCGTACCGCGTCGAGATGGACCAATGACTAGCAGCTTGCACATTGATAAGACGACGAATTGCCGTCGTTAGTCTGGTAAGAGCCTTGCCACACAGGACCGATGAAGAGTGAGGTTCTCTGATTTGTATGTAGAGTCGTAGCTACTAGCTCCCGGTTTTCAAAATAAATGTACTCAAATCTCATGTTCCAAGCGTTTTCCCTGGCCGTCAACCGCTCATAGCATGCCATAAAATCAAATCCATGGTGCGCATACAAAGCCCCGGACTTTGAGTTCATAGTATCCAAGATATGATATGTCAAGACCTCTTCCACCACTGAAGCAGGTTTTCTACGTGTAAACCATGCCTCCATTGGCACATACAGTGTCTCCTGTGACCCATCTTGACCGCTCCTCACACAAAAACACAACGATATCCGCGACGTCCCGTTCTGTTCCGCACCGTGGCTCGGCGGGGACCTTCTTGTTTTGCTCCTCCATGCGGGCAAGATGCACGGGTCCTGCGGCGCGGTACATGTCTGTGTCTACAGGCCCTGGATTTACGCAGTTGACGGTCACGCCATACTTGTGACCCAGCTCTGTGGCCCAAACTCGAGTGAGCCCTTCAACCGCAGCTTTGGACGCAGCGTACACGGATTGCGTGGAGTATCCTCCTCTGGAAGATATCGAAGAGAGATTGACGATGCGTCCGCCGCGGTTGATATGCGGCAATACAGCCTGCGTCATGAAGATGACGGCCCTGACGTTGACCGTCATCAGACGGTCGTAGTCCTCCACTGTGACCTCTTCCAGAGGAGCATTTCCGCCGAGACCGGCGTTATTTACAAGAATATCGATCTTGTCGGTCTGGAATTCCTTGAGAGCTAACTCGACAATCATCTTGGGAGCATCCAAAGACGCCATGTCCACCTTGACACATACTGCACGAGAACCGAGGCTCTTGACTTCCTCTACCAGACTGAGCGCCGCAATTTCCGATGAGGGGGATACGTAGTTGAAGGCAACCTGCAGAGGCCAGAGATGTGAGCCTTAGCCATACAAATTGGTTTTCCTTTGCGGACTGAAGGGATCCAGGGAGGCTACCCCGGATATCACCGCCAAGAGGATCAACGTTGCCGAGATAGAGTTGGGTTCAGGGGAACATACATTCGCGCCTTCTTTAGCAAGGGCCCGCACAATTCCGGCCCCGATTCCTCGGGCTGCACCGGTGACAATCGCAATCTTTCCCTGGAGAGACATGACCTCAACGTCTTGCCGCGGTTTTGGGTTTTCTTCAAAGGTGTTCGCCGAGGGATAGAGGGAGAAACCATGAAAACAGGCTCAGATTCGGGGCAAAGAATCACCACTACAGGACTTGCTTGGTTGAATTTCGTAAGAACCTTTGGACAAGATTTGAGGTTTGCGTTTTATTCCATAGCTCTCGTCTCGGCCGCGCGGAGTCACTACAGGCGGGCGGGGAAACAACCGAGACGCGGTACGTCGCGGAGAAACCGCCGAGCGCCAATGCGGCGCATGAGTGTGGGGTGACGGCGATTTGACCGAGACTGTAACGTCACTTACTTGCTCCCGCGCAGGACTCTATTAGAGCCACATTGTTGAGGTTGGATGTCTATTGTTCTCGGAGGGGTTATGAGGGGTAAAGGAATCCGATGTCATGTCACAAGAGCACGTCGAGCCTGTGCGAGGACAGCCCCTCTCCGAGACGGAGGGTTTGATATAACTGTCGAGCTCCTTCATCCCTGAATTGATCCTGCTCTGCTGCTTTCGTTTCTCTCTCATCTTCTTACTCAGCCCTCTCTTTCCTTTTTCTAGCCGGCACTAGATCTTCAATCCTCGCATTTCAACGTAGTGACCTGGGTTCTTAACACGTCGACCAAATGGCAGAATCTAACGCGGCCGAAGTCCTTGGTCGGAAGCCCGAGAACCTTGCCGTCTACACCAATCCCGACCACGAACTTTACCTCAAGCAAATTGACGTTCCCACACCAGGCGAGGGAGACTGTCTCGTTCACGTCCGTGCCACTGGAATTTGCGGCTCCGATCTTCACTTCTGGAAAGCTGGCCACATCGGAGAGATGGTCGTCACCGGAGAGAACGGTCTCGGCCACGAAAGTGCGGGAGTCGTCGTCGCAGTCGGCCCCAACACGACCAAGTTCAAGGTGGGCGACAGAGTGGCCTTGGAATGTGGCGTCCCGTGTTTCAAGCCGGGCTGCTTCTTCTGCCGCACGGGGCGATACAACGCCTGCCCCGACGTCGTGTTCTTTTCGACGCCTCCTTACCACGGGACTCTCACGCGCTACCATGTGCATCCGGAGGATTGGCTTCACAAGATCCCCGGTACCATCTCTTTCGAGGAAGGGTCCCTTTTGGAGCCGCTGTCTGTAGCCTTGACGGGCATTGAACGGTCCAACGTTCGTCTGGGCGACCCGGTTCTCATCTGCGGTGCCGGGCCCATCGGTATCGCCACCTTGATGGCGGCCAGCGCGGCCGGCGCCAACCCAATCGTCATCACGGACATCAACTCGAGCAGACTGCAGGTTGCGAAGAAAGCGGTTCCGAGAGTCCGAACCGTGCTCGTTGCCCCAGGCAAAGACTCGCAGGCAGTCGCTGCAGATGTCAAGATTGCACTTGGACAGGAGGCCAAAATGGTGTTGGAATGCACCGGAGTCGAGTCGAGTGTCATCACTGGTATCTACGTATGTTCCCTATCAAATGCTACACTCTTGCTCAACACTAATTGGGTTTTGTAAGGCATGCCGTTTTGGTGGCATGGTCTTCGTGATAGGCTGCGGAAAGGATTTCGCGACAATCCCGTTCATGTACATGGCCGGCAAGGAAATCGACCTGCGATTCCAATTCAGATACCGCAACATCTATCCCCGAGCCATCGGCCTTGTCTCGGAAGGAATCATCGACCTGAAGCCCTTGGTCACTCATCGGTACACTCTTGAAGAGGGAGAGAAGGCGTTCAAGACGGCTTCGGATCCGACTGCAATGGCTTTGAAGGTTCAGGTCATCGATGACTGAGTGACGAATGCAGCAGTCTTGTGGACAAATATACATATGAATACTATCAACGATGACGCAGCATAAGTTGGAAGACTCGCTGGGTGGCGGTTGAGGGCGTTTAGAGGGGTTGGATCTGGAAAATTGACGGGGCTCGCGGTCTTTGAAGCCGATTGAGGATGGGAGATGGACGAGACGCACGATGTATCGATAGGGTTGTTAGGTGCTCCATTACTATGTCTTACAACGTTGACAATGAACTCATGACGCGGCGGCTTTTTGGTGCCGTTTCATCCTATCTTTCGTCTTCAGAATGCAATTAGAACGTATGAATGTCGTGGGATCATTGACGCTTGATTTTGGCTCATTTCTCATACCTCGAAACATGGGGAGACTCGGAGAGGAAAGTATTTCTCCCACATTATAAACCAAGCTAGTCATTTCAAACCAAAAGAGCCCTTTAACCCAGCCGCTCGCTCCATGGCACTTCTCACTGTGTTTGTATCGCAGTGAGAGTCACTGCGCTGCTTCCAACTTTCTTCCAGAACTAGTAGCACCGTATCACAATTAGTAAATCCCATTCCAGAACATTTGAGAAACCCCCTCCAACAAGTCCCTGAAGAACGGCTATTGACATTTCGACGCGACAGCGCCGGCCACACCTCGCAATAACGTTCTTTTTAGTACATATTGCAGAGCTTGGATTACTTCAGCCACGGCCATATATATCATAAACTAGTGCAGTGCAGAGTGATAGAGTTAGTATAGTTAGGTATATCTAAGGTTAAACATTCTTCTCTAGCCCTCTAATTATTAGGTAAGGGCTAGAGAACTTATCTAGAGGTTACCTAGTACTTCCCTATAGCTCCTAACTCCTATAGACTTCTCTAACTTAGCTTACTAAGCCCTTTTCCCTATAATATTATTCTAGCTTATAATATAATCCCCCCCCTTTAAACTAATTTACCCTTAGACTAGTTTACTTTATAGTTATCTAGAGGGTACCCTATACCTCCCTATAGGACTTTATAACCTCCTAGTTTCTATAGGTTTAGAATTTAGTATCCCTTATCCTAGTTATATAACTCTTCTTTAAATAGCTAGGTTATTTAGAGGAGTAGTTAACTAGTAATAAAGTACCTATCCTCTACCCTAGCTACTCTTATAGCTCTTATACCTAAGTAATAAGGGATTTTATAGCTTAGAGGAATAGTAAGCTAGTAATAAGGTATACCTATATTCTAACTACTCTTATAGCTTTATTAGATAGGTTTAGGACTACCTAGTAGTTATTTAAATAGTTATAACTAAGTTCCCTTATAAGGGTTACTCCTTCTATTATAGAGCTATATTAAAATATATTATTATTTAGGCTTATTTTTATTATTTTAAATTCGCCCTTAGAATTATTATATTTCCTACTTATTATTATATTTTTAATACCTTTATAAGAATAATAAAGATATTCTCCCTCTAGAAATAAAGAAATCTTTATTATAATATAGGGTACTACTAGTAGTTATCTAGTAGTTATCTAGTACCTCTCTATACTTAGTAAAGTTAGCTAAAGCTAAATAATATAGTAATCTAGAGATTATCCTCCTTTTAGCTATATAAAAGCTTAGTTTTAATATTAAGTTAAAAATATATAAATATTATTTAAAATTTCGCTCTATTAAAATCTCTTCTTCTTACTTCTTTAGATTTATAATACTAATATTACTAATAACTTATTATTAGCCTCCTACTCCCCTATTAATATAATAATAAATTTATTATTATATTATCCTCTACTACTAATACTACTAACGCCGCCCCCTACCCCGCTATTACGCTAGATACTACTAGTATCCTTATAATAAGTAAGCTCTAGGTATGCTCTTACTACTACTACCTCTTAGCATAGGCGAAGTAGGAGCTACTTATAGATATAAATACTAAGCTTAAGCTCCTTATAAGCTTATTATATACTTTAAGAGTAATAGTAAGTATATAGTCCTTAGCTAGTACTTAGCTAGTACTTATTTAGTGCTTTACTAGCTTTAGGCTCTAAGTTACTTACTAATTTATAGATTTATTACTAATTTATTTATTTTTTAAGCGCTTCTACTAAATATAAGTATTATACTAAAATAGGTAATAAAAAGGCTTATATTAATATAAGTTTTACTTATTATTTTCTAGTTCTTAGCTACTAACTCCCTATAGCTTACTTATTATATAATAAGCGTTATTAATAAGCTTAAGCGCCTAATAGATAAGAGCTATTCTAAGCCTAATATTTAAGTATAATATATTAAGAATAAGGTAAGTTATCTAGTACTTTCCTAGTACTTTACTATTAGTTTCTAATTATATATAGGAGGAGATCCTCGCTACCTAGCTTATAGTTAAGAAAGCTCTCTAAGCTAAGAAGAATAAGGCTAATATTATACTTAAGAAGTATAAGGCTAAGGAGGTAGAGATCTCTATAGAACTAGAGGATTACTAGCTAAGCGCTTTAGAGGAGGCTATTACTTACTAGTAATATCTTACTAAAGAGGCTAAGAAGTAGATTAAGTTACTATATAAATAGTATAAGGAGCTTACTTATTATTATATAATAATAGAGTAGCTAGCCTAGAAGTAGCTAGTAATATAAGAAGTATAAGCTAAGCGTACTAAGGAGTTACTTAACTCTTATAATAAAGTTATAAGTTTATTTAAGCCTTATTAGTACCTCCCTAGTACTTTATTAGTTAATATTTCTAACTTAAAGTAGAATTATAAGGCTTTAGCTACTATATCTATTATAAGGGGAGATAATAATAATAATAATAATACTAAGGGTATTAGCACCTAGTAAGCTTAAAATTTTTAGGAGCACCCCTAGTAAACTACTAATAACCTCTAGGTAGTAGTTAGTTACTTTTAAGTATTTTTCTAGTCTCTTTTTACCTTATTAGGGGTGTAAGATATTATATAAATATCCCATAAAACCCTATATAAAAAAGACCTACAAAATACATAATAAATAATAATACTTAAAAATATACTATATAATATAGCACAGTATATTACAGTATTAATTATACTGTCTGTACTGTGGATAGAAAGGTCTAGAAAGTCCTAGAAAGCCTTATCTTTAATAAGCTTTCTAGCTAGAACTAAAAGGG
>JAVHLU010001336.1:0-32507 GCA_036785755.1 Colletotrichum ledebouriae | reverse complement strand
TATTATTATTCGTTACTTATAAATTTCTTAAGTTATTATTATATTTAAAGTAGATTAATTATATATATATATATATTAATAGCGGGGATATATAGATATAGCGAAGGCACCTAACTCTCTAAGAAGCTTATAAAAGCTATTAAAAAGAGTAAAAGAATCTACCTCTAAGTATTATTAAGAAGGGCTAGAACTAATAGGAACTAGAAAGATAATAAATAATATAGCTCTACTTATAAATAAGTAAGAATATTAAGAGTAGGCTTAAAAGATATATAGAATAATTCGCAGATCTAATTAAAAGAGACCCTCTTAATTAGGTATAGATTTACTAAGAAATTACTAAAAAACGAGGTATAGGGTTATTAAGGTACTAATAGTAATAATATTAATACTATCTTCTCCTCCGCTACGCTCCTCTCCTCTACGCTCTACTTTATAGTCTCCCTGCAACGGGTCTATGCGCTAAGGGAGTTTTCCGAAAGTTATGTAGCCAAGTCTATCCTATCCTATCCCAATACCTATATAGTATTTCCCGAATTATACTTATAAACTAAGTAAATTTGTTATAGTCTTTTTGCGAAGGCGCTGCGGCGTAATTCCAAACTCAATACTTAAAATACTAATACTATATAGTTATGTATATTAAATAAGTAATTTTTAGATACACATTAGAAGATAAAGTAATATACTCTTACTATAGAATTATATAGAGTTTATTTAATTACCCTAAAGGCTTTAACTAGAACTAGTAGCTCCTTATTATTAAGGATAAATATACTAGTTAGCTCTTTACCTTTCTATATAATAATAAGACCTATAGTAGTATTATACTCGCTCTATATACCTTTAAGGAATATTTGTTTTAATAAAAGGGACTTTCTATTTATAAGATTAAATAAGATATTAAGAAATTAGTAATTTTAGTTATAAGCTATATAGGATATAAGGATTAGACCTATATAAAAGGAATAGAGATTAAAATAACCCCTCTATATATAAAGGAACTAAATAATAAAAGAGAAGGGGCTAGTTAGGAAGTTATTACTTAAATAATTAAAATACTTGTTATAACTAGCTTACCTATAGAACTATAAGCTAAGATAGTACTAACTATAATAATACTTTATAATATAAGCCTACTTAAATACTATAACTAGTATTTACTATTATAAATTAAAGAGGAGTAGTTCTACTAGTACTTTTACTAGTAGTAGCCTAATAATAGAGTAACTCTAACCTATAACCTTCGCTCTTACTAAGGATATTATATATACCTATAGCTATTATATATACCCCCTTAAGAGGGAACGAGAGAGAGGAACTAATAAGAGAGACTTTAAGGTAGTACTATAAGGATATATTAGATACTTAGTAGGATATATTCTAAATACTTATAACTTATATAGGGTTTAGATCCCTATATTATAAATAGTTATTGGTATATAGAATATAATATTTTATAAATAGACCTTCTATATAAAGCATAAGATAAAAGAGGCTATTCTAGAAGATATCATTTATAAAATAATAAAAGAGATTAAAAAACCTATATAATAAGTTAACTTTAAACTTTAGATCCTAGGTATTATAAATAAGAATAAAGCTATATTAATACTTATAACTAAATAATCACTTATACTAACCCTTATTCTTATAACTAAGTCTCTAAATAAAAGAATCTTAAAACTTCTAAAGGGATAAGTAAGCTAGAAGGGGGGGTAGCTATTATCCCCTAATTCTATATTAAAGCTAGATAAAAGCCTAGCTTTAATAAATAGAGTAATAAATATAATATGTATACTAGAAATAAATTATATAAATAAAGCTATTAGAGAAGTTAATTCTAAGGGGGAATAGATTAAGGATTATATTATAATTAAACTACCCCTACTTTATAAGATATTTCTAAAATAGGTAAGTATAATAAAAATAAACCTTTAAATAAGAAGCTCTTGAATCTATTAATATAGCTATACTAGGATAATAAGGAGAGAGCTAATATTAAATAGAGGTCTAACTAGGTATATAACTAGGAGGATTATAGCTAAACTTATTAAAGCTAATAACTATATAATTTATTACTTAGTAACTTATAACTAGGAATAATAGAGAGTAAGCCCCGCTCTAGTTACTAGTTTCTATTATAATACTATATAGAGTAGGAGTAGGTATTTAGCTTCTTTAAGACTTTTATATCTAATTAGTAGAAAGCCTTCTTAAAAGCTAGTATAGGGTATTATATACTCTATAGCTATATTTATATTACTATTTATAATATAAAGCCTGCTTATATAACTATAATAATCTATAAATGTCTTATTACTAATAACCTTAATAAGCTACCTTACTTATAAAAGGAACTTTTAAATCTCCTATAGGCGCTTTAAACTTGCTTTAAGGAAGTAGTTAAGGTTAAAATAAGTAAATTATAGTAGATAGATATATAGCGCGTTATTAATTAAGAGATAATAATAAAGAGACTAATCCTTTTAAAGTAGGTATTTACTTATAAATTTAATAAGGATAATATCCTTAAGTTCGGAATTACGCCGTAGCCCCTTTGCAAAAAGACTATAATAAATTCACCTAGTTCGTAAGTATAATTCGGGAAATACTATATAGGTATTTTAACTTATACCCTCTATTAGTTAAGGAAAATAATATAAGAACCCTATACGTTCCTACTATTTGCAAGTAAACCCTCTAAATATAATAAAGTTATATACGCGCTATACCGGGGCTAATTATATTAGAGCTAAATGGGCTACTAAGGCTCTTATAGCAAAGCTAATATATAATATAACTCCTTAACCTAAAAGGTCGACCTTCTAGTAAGTTACTATAAATACTACTATACGAGAGGTAACTCCTTAACTAAAGAGGTCTTTCCTAAGAGGTTCTTATAGCTAGAAGTATAAGGAGCTCTATTACTATAAGTATAGCCTTATACCTCTCCCTCTTCCTTATTCTTATCCCTTAAGTATATTAGTACTAAACCCTATATATAAATATATTAAGCCTAAGCAAGGTATACCTTTTAATATAAATAATATAGAGGGGATTACTAGAGAGTTTAGCCTTAATATAATTAATAAAACCTACTCCTTTATTAATTACTCTACTATATATAGAGAGTATATTATTAATATAGCCCTTAAGAGGGCTTACCTTAATACTCCTATAAGGGACTCTATAAGGTATAATAGTATTAAAGCTAAGTAAGTAAACTTAGTAGTAGAAGTTTAGTAGGTTATTATATACCCTATAGAGTAGCCCTTCTTTACGTAGGTCCTCTGTATTGCTAAGGTAGAGGCAGCCTAGGCGGCCTAGGCCTATTAGGGCTTGAATGTTAGTAAGTATAGCTTGTGCTAACTATAATATAGAGAGAGCGTTGCTAACGATAGCATAGCTACGAAGGTATTAGCTTACCCGATCGAATAAGAGGACTAGCGGATAAAGTAGTAATAGAGGTAGTATTTAATAGCGGCGCCGGTAGTGCGCGAGAGGATAAGTTAATAGTTTCGTACTCTATTGAATAACTAAAAACCACGTTATTAGTAATATAAAGTTAAAGATCGTGAGGCTATTAACGGGTATATATAAGTATAGCTATAGTTAGGAAAGTTACGATCACGTGACCGAAGGCTATGTATTATTAGGAGGCGCGGTGTTAGAAGGTCTATTGCACTTAAGCAGGTAAAATCACTATATAGTAGCTAGAGGCCGGATTATATCCTTAATTAATATAAAGTAAGGATTTATATTTAAGGTAATTAATAAGAGAAGTTACTTGGCCTCTGGCCACTGCATAGTGATTTTACCTGCTCAAGTGCAATAGACCTTCTAACTCCGCGCCTCCTAATAATATATAGCCTTCAGTTACGTGGTCCTTTCCTAACTATAGCTATACTTATATATACCTATTATACTAGATAGCCTCACGATCTTTAACTTTATATCAATAATAACGTAGTTTTTAATTATTTAAACTATAAAACTATTAACTTTTCCTCTCGTATACTACTCGCACTACTAATACCGCCTCTATTACTACTTCGTCCGCTAGAAGTCGTAACTATCTTTACTATACCGTTATTAGTAACGCTCTCTCTATTAGTTAGCATAAGCTATACTTACTAATATTTAAGCCCTAAAGGGCCTAGGCTACCTCTACCTTAATAGTATAGAGGACCTGCTTAAAGAAGGGCTACTCTATAGGGTATATAATAACCCGCCTAGCTTCTACTACTAAGTATACTTACTTAGCTATAATATAATAGCGAGTATCCCCTCTAGGGGTATTAATAAGAGCCCTCTTAAGGGCTATACTAATAATATGCTCTCTATATATAATAAAGTAGTTAAAAAAAGAGTAGGTTTTATTAATTATATTAATACTAAACTCTCTAATAAGCTCTCGCGTATTATTAGTATTAAAAGGTATACCTTATATAAGCTTAGCGTTTTTATATATAAGGTCTAGTACTAATATAGTTAAGGGATAAGGAAGAGGGAGAGGTATAAAGCCCTACTTATAGTAGAGCTTCTTATACTTCTAGCTATAAGAACCTAATAGGAAAGACCTCTTTAGTTAAGGAGTTACCTCTTATATAGTAGTATTTATAGTACCTTTAGTACCTTACTAGAAGGTTAACCTTTTAAGTTAAGAAGTTATCTTATATAGTAGCTTTCACCTTACTAGAAGGTTTAGTAAGGGCGTTACTACGAGAGCCTTAGTAGCCTATTTAGCTCTAATATAATTAGCCCCGGTATAGCGCGTATCTAACTTTATATAAGGGTTTACTTATAAGTAGTAGGAACGTATAGGGTTCCCATATTATTTTCCTTAACTAGTAGAGGGTATAGGTTAAAATACTAATAAGTATTTCCTAAATTATACCTACGAACTAGGTGAATTTATTATAGTCCTTTTGCGAAGGGGCTGCGGCGTAATTCCGAACTCAAGAGAGGTTACTTCTTAAATAGACCTATATAGTAACTCTTACTACTTATTTCTTTAGGGTAGTAATAGTAATTATTATATAGTTTAACCTTGAAGTTAAATAGTTTAATATTATTAATATATTCCTAAACGCCTCCTAGGACCTAAATAAAGACCTTATTATTTATAAGCTACTAGATAGCTTTAAGTAGCTTAGGAATTATATTAAACTACGCTATATATTCTATAAGCTAAGGGATATATTACTACTCTAATATAAGGAGTTCTCCTTAACCCTTTAATACTTAGGCCTTATACTTATAAATAAAGACCTATACCTCTTTTAGTTAACTAATAAGAAGGTCCTTATGATTTTCTATATAAATAACTTCTTTATTCTATTTTATAGGAATTATAAACAAGTAGTATGGAGGGTAATTACTAGCCTAAAGAAGGTATATAAATCAAAAGAATAAGGCCTAGTTAAGTACTATCTTAGAATTAGAGTTATTTATAATTAAGCTATATAAAAGATATATCTTTCTTATAACTAATATATTAAAAAGGTTATAAAGAGTTTTAATTTATTTAACTTGAGAGTATTAGTAACCCCTCTTTTAAACCTATTACTTTTAAAAAGTAAAATAGTAATAATATTATTAAAAGTAAAGAGTTTCTAAGAGAAGATTAGCTCTATACTCTATATTACTATTATAATTTAACCTAATATTACTTTTATATATTCCTTACTCTTAAGATTTCTAATAAACCTTACTCCTTATAACTATATTATTACTAACTAGGTTATATAATACTTATATTATATTTATTATCTTATAATATATTTTAATTACTTAGGGGGTAAGTAAGTATTACTAATTATAAGTAATACTTTATTTATAAATAATAAAGAGATACAGAAGTTATCTTAAAGATATATAATCTCGCTATTTAGAGAATTAATTTAATAAAGAGCTACTTAGTTAGCTATAGTTATAATATTAATAATAGAAGTAGAGCCTCTGAGCCTTAAATATATAGCTAAGGAGATTATTACTCTTTAGAAGCTATTTAGGAATATTGCTCTTAAACTTAGTAATATTTAAAAGATTTATTATAATAACTAATAGATAATTTATCTTATAATAAGTAAAAAGGAATAGACTTGAACTAAGCTATAGTATATTAATATTTAGAATATATAGCTATAATAAGAATACGCTTAAGGATTATTTAGCGTAATATATATCTCAAGAAATAATATACTAGTTAATAGTCTTATAAAAGTTCTTAACTATAAGAAGTTTAAATAGTTCTATTTACTTCTTAATCTAGAAGATATATAGAGAATAATTATAATAAATAAGGGATGCTCTAAATAAGTATAAGAGAGCTAGTAGCGCTTAATTCTTAATTAATTTATAGCTTATTAGCTAGGGAGCTTAAGGTTGCTCTTATAAGAGCAAAAGAATATAACTTACCCTAAAGGGCTACCTTAAAATACTAACTTTCTACTATTTAACCTTAGAGGATTTACTTATATTAATCTATTAGAATATTATATAAGGGTAGTAATACCTCTAGTAAATATATACTATAAGACTATTAACTATATAATATACTATAGTAGCTATATTACTAACAAGTAAATAAAATATAAATATACTTATATTAACTACTAGGGTTTTAAATAGAACTAGGGTAGGAGATAGAGTAATAACGCTATATATATTATAACTACTTATTACCTTAGGAGTCCTATCTAAACCCTTATTATTACTACCCCTTTTTATTATTATAATCTCCTCTTTTTAAATAGTAATAGCCTTATAAAGCATAGCTCTCTAATATATAAGGGTCTATAGATTATATTAGAAGTTAGTTATAGAAATAAAGTATATATAGAATCCTACTTTTCTAATTACTAGGTCTTTTAAAGTCTTAGCTTTAATATATTAATAAGCTATAATAATAATAGAGATATTTATTTATTAATAAAGCACCTTACTCTTATAATAATAGTTATACTTATTTACTATACTAAGTAAATACTTTCTATTTAATAAGCTTAAGAGCTTACTTAAAATATATTAAAAGTAGCGCTTATTAAATAGGGGTACTTATTCTACTTCTATATCTCTACTAGGGGGAGGAGAGCTAAGAGGGGGCTCTAAATTACTCTTATTAATACCCTCCTCTCTATTAATCTCCTTAGGAATTATAGTAATAATAAGGTTAGTAATATTCTAATATATAGTTATAATAATAAAGGGATTATAACTTATTAGGGGCTATTTTCTTAAACTACTTAGGAGGGTAGCCCTAAGGCTTTTTAAGTTATAACCCCTTATTCTTAGAGCTACTCTCTATAAGTTACTTCTACTTCTTCTTTCTACTTACTATATAATATATTGATATATTATATATTAATAATAAGAAGGAATAATATATATATAACCTTATTATTACTCTCTAAGGGAGGAGGGTATACCCCTTTACCCCTAGCTTTATTCTTACCTTTAGTAGTACGTACCTTCTTAAGGGCTATAGCCCAAGTATTTTTCTTTTTCAGAGGTATTTATAAATATATTAATATATTATAATAGCTTTAAGATTATTATATAATATAAGCGTATATATATATATATATTATAAGGTTATTATTAGAGCTAAAGTTAGGTATATATATAATTATTATATTATATATAGGGAAGAGTTAAGAAAGTAAGAGGGTAGCTAGGTTATTTTATTTAAAGTTAATATAATAATAGCTACCCTACCTAGGCTAATAAGAGATAGTAGGTTTCTATTACTATTAATAAGAGTTAGTAAATAAAGGGTATTATAATAATAATAGTAATAGTTGTAAAAGTAAAAGACTATAACTATTTATACTTTACTTATATTTAGTATAAATAACTATACTTTATTATCTCTTTTATAAATAGGCGTATTAATAAGTTATTTATAGATATATCGCTTTATATTTAGGTATTTTAACGGATATTATATAGTTAGGCGCTTTTCTAGCTATTATTATATCTAGGGGGGTATATTATAATACTTTTAATATTATTTATTCCTAGTATAGTATATAACTAATATTAGCTCTAGAATAACCTTTTTCTAGGGGTTATTCCTCTAACTATAGTTATAAGCGACTATATTACAGCTACTCTTATTATAATAGGATAAGCTCTTTAGTAACTATAAATATGGCCCTATAGGACGTTTCTCAACATACTAGCTCTGCAACCATGCCTATCACTGCCGACCCTACGATTGCTGCCTTTCCTTTCCTCCTGCCGTCTCGGGAGCTCAGGAACAGGAGTTACGAGTTCAGCACCATTCTACCATGCGACCAAGCGCTCGTAGCCAAAGGTTTCAAGCCGTTCAGGAAACCAAGATATGGGTGTGCAAGACCTTTTATCTGAATGAACTTTACTGTTACTGTCACTCTTCCTTCGCGTCGCCAGATACGAGACGAAGCACTCGATTCCGCATTCGCTCGGAATTGCTTCCAATTCCCGGCGTACTCTTCCATGATGGCCGGTTCAACTTGGCCCAGGTTCGGCGCAAGACGAAAGGTCTGCACATCCACGCGCCAAAACATATCAGATCTCTCGGGGCCGAATTCGGAGCCCGCGTTCGTCGCCACAGCATCGCGTTGGATCACGATTTGATTGAACAACCCGAATTCCATAACATCCACAACCCGAGATAACGCGCCCCTTCCAACTGATCTTGGTCTATTCCGATGGCCTGCGCCTCGCCATGACCAGCCGATCCACGGTCTCCTCGACGAAATCGCCACGATATCAAATCTAAAGCCGGTCAACCCGACCGACAGCTTTTCGGAAAAAAGATCAAAGGAGGCCTTCAAGCTACTGTTCGGCTCAGTTGGCGTGATGGTGGGACCACAGAATACAGGATGATGAATCTTTTGATGAATTTGTGAGACGACGCTTGGCTTTTATATCACCGAGAGCATGGGAAGAAACATATGCAAATTGGCATGTTCCGCGCACGGCCAAGGAGCTCAAAGTGTGGGCAGAAACAGATGAAGCGCTTGAGGAGAGGGTCGTAAAGTATTTTTGTAGGAATGACCACGATAAGATTTGGATTTTTTTGGAAACGTGCGCGAACAACAATCCTCACGTATAGGCGTCCGCAATTGAAACGTGTTCACTATCACCAGCTGGAGAGTGCGACACATAAATTTGAGTAGAATATGGGGACAAAAGCACCCTTCTCCAATGCGGCTACATTGATTGATCTCAGTACGTCTTCGCTGACGCTTACGTGCGTTTTCTGTCTACCTGTCTCATAGTCCTCTCAGCCCATGTCCTCCTTTCTCGCCTCTCCTGCATGTTCATGGCATCATAATCACGGAAAGCAAATACGACCGTGATTGAAGCTGAGAAATGTACGCGCGAGAAGTTTCAGAACCGTCCGTGGAAATACATCCAAAAACTCCATCTTGATATCTCAAGAACGGGTTGAATATATTGTAGAGAGGAACTCATGGAATAGCCGGCCACTCTTGCGATGAGTAGATTGGCACTCGTCCCGACCCTGGCGCCATTTCCCAACCTGATAACTTAAAAGCCTTGGATTCAAATACGCCTTTCAGAAGGACAACATAACTCGCACCATCTTTATTTTACATTTTCTGCTAAACAAAGAAGACGCAGTTGTGACGTCGGCCAAGTGGTGCAGACGCTGAATTGCAAGGGCGATATTTATGCAGATTGAGGCGAGTAGAGCCAGAAGTCCACCGAGATGAGGATGTCACTCCTTCATCTTGGAAGATTATACAAGGTGGAGGGTGACGCATTCGGCTAGCCTCGGACAATTCAGTCAAAATCTGTACTTTTATCTATCTCTGCTCCCTGAGAGCTCCGTAACATCATGTAAGAGCACACGGAAACCTTGACCTCCCTGAACAGAGGGCCCCTCAACAGTCACATTGGAGGATCCATAAGAGCAAAGGAACCACACGAACAGACTACGGGAATGTTGGCTTAAATGCCAATGTCATCGACTATTTCTGTGTATGTTGCGCAGCGAAGAACTACTGCCACTATATCGCGTGGTCTTGACTGAGGCTCATACTACGCAAATTGCAAGAAGAATCTTTCGGAGGGAGGCGACCGACTATGCCCGATCAATCACACTAGTTCACCGTGCAGGGACGGCCCCTTTAGGTGTCGATATCGACTCTTCTTTGATACATTCTCTACCTCGAGGAGCTGTTCCTCAGCATCCCGAGTAATGGTAACAAGGGAAATGGATTGACCGAGTTTGCGCAGGCTCTGGTAAAGCACCCTTTACTCTCGTCTGTTGAGCTAGGAAATGATTGTAATTACGACGGAGAGAGCATATTCTGTTGTTGAGTATCATATGTGTCTACGTCGAATTGTCACGCGTTTCTACGACCCTGACAGAATGACTATGGCTTTCATGTGGGTGCGGCGATGAATGACAGGATATGCTAGGCTGCGAGGTTAACCCGATGGATGGCATGAGAAACAAGGAAACATAGGTCTCTACATGGCGATTCATCATTGCCGTATCAAATCCACACAATGTGGTAAGATTCAACTGCAATGGCAAAGCATTACGGCCGATGAGTTATGGATTGCTTCAAGCATCGCGTCGTGCAATGAGGACAATGGGAGGAAAGGAAGATGATCTGCAAGCAGTATTTAGGCTCGGCGAAATTGAGAATACATTAATTCAATTGTAGACTTGAGAAAAGGGAAGGATCTTTGTGATAGCAAGAGCGAGGAGAAGTTGGTGTGGCCTTGGACTAAAATGGACGAGCACGTTCACAGTTTAAAATGATGGAGAACCACCGTATTGGGCCCAATTGTTTACATGGCTTATTGAGTGTTGCAGTGACCTCGCGTCCAAGCCTGGCCGAAGCTCGTCGGCAGAGGAATCAGCAGAAAAAGAGAATTACGAACAATAGCGAAATCCAGCACACGGCGCCGAGTCCCTCAAACCAGAGATCGGATGGAAATCAGGCCGGGATGCGGCTGTTTGGGCGCTGACAGCTGCTTCAGACGGAACGCGGGCGGCAGATATGATCGACGGGTAGAAGGGAGGAGAGGGCGGGTTGGGGGGCTGTCGTCTGGACTTTCGGACGATGATGCGAGTTAGGCAAGCCCGGGAGTTCGGCGAGCTCTCGAGGCTGGGGATGCTTGGGGAGAGGTCCTCCTTTTGCGTTGAGTCTGATGCGATGAGCACTGGGTTCAAAGTGATTGAATGGAGACAAAGGGATGACTCGGAGGTCGAACGAGGCAAAATGTTGCTTTGAAGAAGCATAGATCAAAACGGGTTCTCTTGGCAACGAAACTGAAAAACCTGCCTTTCGCCCAGTATGGCTTGGCGGGCCTGTCAACCGATCCCGGGTGGTGATGTCGAAAAGCTGACCAACACACGCGACAAGCCAGGAATCGAGCTTTAGAATCGACCAGCCGCATAGCTCCTGTGTATGAGATGGGCGGGATGGATCGTCGGTCAAACAAGGACTGGGGCCGTCTGAGTTGCCGAAATAGGCAAGTAAGTTTGTTGCTGAAAGAGAAACTTGTCGGTTTTGGAGTCGTCTCAGGAACCCCTGATGAGGCTGTTCGATGCGATCTCAACCACAGCAAACCGCGCCAAAAGAAGGGGGGGGGGAGGCTGAGGTGCCATTGGATTCTTCAGGGATCGCACTGGTCCCTGCGAGACCCCCGCTTGAGGCGCGGGGCCCAGCGCAACCGCGGATTGCCTCTTGTCGGTAGCTTTTGGTTAAGGTAAGTGGATGGAGGCGACCAGAATGTAATGAAGACAGGGCACGGCACGTCTCCTGCCGGGCGCGAGAATCGGGATGAGGGAGAAATGGCGGTTAGGCGACATGGGCTCCGAAGCGAAATTTTTGCGGATCATGGCCCCCGTCACTTTTGCAGGATGATCTTTGGGCCCAAGCGTAAATTTGTTATGAATCGCAGGGTCAGGGGAGGACAAGAAGAGAAAAGAGAAGAAACAAGAGCAGAGGGACGATAGAGCAAGTGTTAATAAAAGCAAGAGCCAGCCGGCAATCAGTTCAAGGTTGCCGAAAGTCAATCTGGATCTTCCAGTTCAAGGTTTTGATCAAAATCGTCAAGGTAGTCAGTAACTACTGCTAAGTTTTTATTCATCATTCGGCGTGGAAAAGACCCCGTTTTTTGCGGACATAAAGGTTACTAAGTAAGTCAATCTGGATCGACGGCAAGGAGAAAACTCTACCAGCAGTTCCAAACGAGATGTGAAGGAAATTCAAATTGATCTAAACAAATGAATGTTTCTCTTTCACGCGATATCATCATATCCGCAGAAATGTCCCAATGATGTGCCCAAAAAAAAAAACAAGCTTTCGATCTAATAAACTGCTGGATCATGTGGGGGAACATAGACCACGGAACAAGCATTGCGATAGATTAATTTAATTAATTCGTCCCGAAAGTATGCGTGGCACTGGGCGCTGAAGCGCAGTTCACCTCAGCCTCAATCCCTCCGCGCCTTCGCCTGGAACCCATTCCACGAGTGCTGATGAGCTTAATGACACGGCTCGTATCATATTTGCCTTTTGTGCATCTCTGAAATCGCTTTGACATCGTCTGAGTTGTCGAGGCTCTCTGCGGATCCATCAGATGACACCCTTCTATCTAGGTACACTTTTGTAGCGTTCGACTCGACGCGGGCTCAGAAGAGGACGTCCCGGCGATTAAATACAACCAACCAACCAACCTTCTAGCAAGATTCCGTGACTGACCGACTGCACGCCACGACACAACCTTGCCAGCTCACACGAGCAACGAAATCGCTTCACTGTCTACCAATTCCCCTCCCGTGGACACAATCAGAGTCTCCAAAGAGTCGCAGCATCATCTCGCATTACCCCCTTTTGGCCCCGCTGTCTGCCGACAGTGCACCGCACAAATTGCCTCAAGCCATCATCATGCCCTATCCAAGTGGGTGATGCCCCGGCTTGCTGGATTCTGCTCTGTAACCCGCCAGTGGATTCTTCCACAGTGATGCGGAACCGACACGGCGTTTTAGAGAGTGCCCGGGGAGTTTTAGAGTGCTGGACCTGGATATCTGCAAGAATATCAACGAGCAGCCCGGGCCCGCTTAGATCCAGACGGGGCGAATGCGCTCAGTCGGTACCTACCTTAGGTTGATCGCCGGGGGGGCCACCTCCAGGCCGTGTTAGGGGGCCCACGCTAACCCTCTCACGGCCGGCTGGCACGCCGCTGCAGCGCAACGAAGCCCCCTCGCCTCCGGTCGCCTGCACATTCTCACTCAACCCACGTTGTCGGATTCCTCCTCTTCCATATCCTCAATTCATCTCGCCTCTCTTTCGTCATCTATGATCCCGGGGTTACCTGTGGGTTTCACGGCACACTGACCAGGCTCCATCGCGACTCGACCACCCCCCGGTCGGGGCAAAGGCGCCTCATGAAGCAAGCCATGAGCTGGACGTGCAAGGCACTTCCATGACTCTTCAGCTCGATACTCGATCAACCCAAACGCACTTATACACACTTCGCACAGAAAAAAAGTCCTGCAGAAGTCGGCGCAAAATTCAGAAAGAGACCGCCATCCGAACCCCCTGGTCCCTGGGCTAATCCTCCCCTGCGCGTGCGGCCAGTTTGGACGACACTCGGGCATGCGACGACCTGAGGTGCTGGCCCATGACGTCTATGCCGCCGCACCATGTCATCCGTCTGATGCTGAAGTATGATTGCCGTTAGGGAACTCATGGCCGTTGGGGCCTTCTCCATGGTTTAGGCTCATGGACAGGCTCTGCCTACCCTTGTCGTCGTTCCATGAGATGGGCACGTTTGCTGGTCAATGATTGAGATGTGGACTGGAGCATCTCATCCATCAGATGGTCGACGAGAAGGGCGATGGGGGATGACCCGTCAAGGGGTGTCATCGTCGCAGACTCCTCCGTCTCGTCTTGGCCCTGTTCTCGGAAAATCTTTTTTGACATCGTCCATCTCCCATCTATATAATGCTTGCACCCATCCCGCCGCTTCAGTCGTTGCTTCTTTCCCTCCCTCATCCTGCAAACCAAGCATTCGCCCTACTCTCTCCTCTTCAATCTTTCAGTTCTGTGAACATTTGTTTTACCTTCTCGACACTCTTTCTTGTCTCGATCCAACTACAAGCCGCTAGCCGGTACTATTCAGTCTTTTCTTTTAACTTCACTTCTAAACTCTTTTCGATTCTTTCGATCACCCGGTCTTCTGTGGTTTAAACGACCCCTAAAACTCTCAAGCAGTCCCAACATCAAAAATGTCTTACTCCAACAAGGCCCTTCTCATCTCTGCCATCCTGGCCGTTGCCGAAGCCCGCTTCGGCCAGGAGCAGGCCCCCGTCGCCGCCTTCCAGGCTCTGAACAACGTCGGCCAGCCCGGTGAGGCCGCCACGCTCGCCGGCGGTATCCCGGGTGTCCTCCTCGCCGCCGCCAACCCCTGCGACAAGCTCACTCTGGCCGACAAGTTCGTCACCCAGCTCGGTGACAGCCAGGAGGTCGTCGACGCCGCCAAGAAGCTCGTTGCCGCCGAGCAGAACTTCAACCCCTTCGCCGTCAGCATCCCCAACATCTGCGGCGATGCCTCTCTCCCCGCCACCGAGGCCCTGCGTGGTATCGTTCCGCTCGTCGACCCTGCCGTTGGCGGTGCCGATACCGAGAACGCCAACTCGGCCACGTCCAAGACCACCCCCTTCGACGCCACCGGCCTGTCTGTTGCCGACATCATGAAGGCTCAAGGCTTCTCCAACTTCACCACCGCGGCAGCTGCTGGGGGTGCTGCTGGCGGCAATGCCAACGCCGGTAACAACAACAATAATAACAATAACAACAACCAGAACCAGAACCAGAACCACGGCAACAACCAGAACACCCAGAACGACAACAATGCTAATGCTGGAAACAGCAACGCCGGCAACGCCGCTGATGACGCTGCTGGCTGTGGAAACACTGGCAACGCCAACACCGGTAACAACAACAACAACAACAATGCCAACACTGGTAACGCCGCCAACAACAGCACTGAAAACGCCAACAACGGCAACGCCGGAGGCGCCGCCGGTGCCGCTGACTTCGGAAAGTGCACTCCTACCATGGACTTCCAGCTCGGCCGCGGCAACCGCAAGGCCAACGAGGGAACCTTCCTGCCCACCGACCCCCTCGTCGCTCAGGGCCAGCAGGACGCCCTCAACCCCAACATCATCACCAACCGAATCTGCGACCAGCTCACCAACGTCTGCGAGGCCAACGACGCCGCCAAGACCAAGTGCAAGGACGCCCAGGCCCAGATCCAGGCTTCCGGTGACCGCAGCGCCGCTGTCGCTGACACCTGGAACAAGCTCCTCGGCTTCCAAGCTGTCAAAGTATGATTGGACGTTTGGTGATGGCAGGAGATCTCCTAGGATCCAGGGCGGTGGTTTCTCTCTGTTTTATTTTGGTCTCTATGATTCCCCATCGGTGTTTTACGACTCCCAAGGAGCATGGGCATGCTGTATCATTTATCCCTTATCTAGCGAACATAAGGGACTGAGGAGCTTGGTTCATGTGGGCTGGGTTTTTGGTGTCTTTTGACATGGTAGCTGGGTGTTCTTGAGTAGGGCGTTTGAATCAATTGGTTTGCCCCGGTGTGTTTTTGCAGTCTCCGAATATGATTGCGAGCTTTCGGTCCTCTCAGCAAGCAACCTAGACTCAGCGGCCAACACCGTTTCGCAGCAGCTTCAGAATGGCAGTCTGTTGACGGGGCTGCTCCGAGAAAGCAGACAACCCGTAGTCAGCATGCCGGTGTCCTCACAAAATCTTTCGACAGGCTTGCCAGAGCTGAAGCGTCCAATCACGGGTGAGTCTCGTCAGTTAGTAGTCGGCATATCCCTCGGTCAAGATGCTCGGTGAAGATGACTTTGTGGTGGGGCGGGTGCCAAGCGAGATGAAAAGCCCCGACTTAACGGACGGGTATGGCCTCTTAGAGCGAAGCTTTCGAATGTTTCGACGAATGACTCGCTGATTCTGGTGTGGCACCTGGCCCCTGACGCCCGCTCACCGACAATTCGCGAGCTGAGAAAGGGAAAAAAACAACAACAAACAAGATGCAGGAACCGGGCGGCATGTAGACTCTGTCAGTTACATGCGCTCGCTTGGCGATCAGTTGGTGTGGTGGGCGCACGACTTCTTTGGCAGGGACAAGGTTCCGATCTCATACTGAAGACAGTTGAGATCTGGAACTTTTGGCTATCTTGATCGAAGGGATCGCGTCAAAGTCTAAATCCATCGGGCGGAGACAAGGGTCAATTCTCACCATGACCACCACACCGCACCGACTACATCGTGACGATGACCCAAGTTGCGCCCCGAAACACCTCGATCAGAGACGGCAAGTTTGGCCGTCAAATGCCCTCGAATCCTTTGTGCCTCCTCTCAACTTCATAACTCTGCACTACGCATACTTTACTGGCACGACACTGCTCGCTTCCGCCGTCTTCTACGCGTCGTCGAACCCTCATGGCAGCATCAGCTATGTGGACTCCCTATTCCTTGCCGTATCCGCCATGACGGAGGCTGGGCTCAACACCATCAACCTCAGCCAGATGACCGTTTGGCAGCAGGTGATGCTCTGGATACTTATCATCATTGGTAGCTCCATCTGGGTATCTATCTGGACCGTCGCGGCGAGGAAACACGTTTTCGAAAAGAAATTCGAGGAGATTGTCGATGTTGAGCGGGAAAAGGATCGCAGTGGAGGTAGTTTGCCCTTTGCACACAGGCCTGGAGAAGGGAGGGTCGAAGCAACCGGCTCTGGGTTGATGAGCGAAGGGGCATCTGCACGCGTCCGAGCTGTTAATGATAATCTCGTCGCACTCGACACCGATGGTCTCGGTTGCCGATCAACGGAATACGCCTCAAGCAAAAGTCAGACCCCTCGTCCATGGCTTACGATCCTGAGCGCCTCGAAAGAGGGCCGCAATGCCCAGTTTCATTCTCTGACAGCTTCTGAACGTTCTCGTCTGGGTGGCCACGAATATCGCGCTCTCAACCTCTTGTCCATCGTCGTTCCTCTCTACTCGGTATTGTGGCAAGTTCTGGGTAGTTTGGCCCTCGGTGCTTGGATCGCGAACAACATGCCAACTGTCGCGACGTCGAACGGCGCCAATCCTTGGTGGGCTGGCATTTTCTTTGCCGTCTCGGCCTTCAATAACTCTGGCATGTCTCTGCTTGACGCCAATGTGGTTCCGTTCCAACAGGCGTATTTTGTGCTTATTACAATGGGTCTGCTCATCTTGGCGGGCAATACAGCGTACCCTTTGTTTTTGAGGCTGATCTTCTCGTCGGCATTGAAAACCTTGGAGGCTACAACAGCGGATGGGACATTAACAGATTTGAAGAGCACTCTAGGATTCATTCTGAAGTATCCAAGAAGGGTCTATACAAATCTCTTCCCGTCACGACCTACTTGGTGGCTTCTCTTCATGGTGTTGCTGACGAATGGGATCGACTGGTTGGCGTTTGAAGTGCTCAACGTCGGGAACCCCGTAATCGAGGCTATCCCGGTCGGTGCAAGGGTTCTGGATGGCCTCTTTCAAGCTCTTGGTAAGTACCCCCAAGGTTCAGTCTGCCGGAACCATGGACTGACGTGTTGCCACAGCTGTGCGGTCCGGCGGATTCTATCTCATCCCAATCTCTTCAGCGTACCCGGGCCTTCAGGTCTTGTACGTCATCATGATGTACGTCTCGGTGTACCCCGTGGTCATCACGATGCGCCATTCCAACGTCTACGAAGAGCGTTCGTTAGGCATCTACGCCGATGACGAGCCCCGTTTCTCATATTCTCAGTCTGGCGAGAAGGAGCTTGTCAAGCCTCGGGGCATTATTAGGAGGTTTCTCGACGAAGCCCTCAGCTTCGCGGGAGTCGGTGCAGCAAGGACTGTTGGACCCAAAGGGCAAGAGTCTCGCACGAGCTTCGTTAGCCAACAGATCCGCGGCCAGCTGGCTCACGATCTCTGGCTGCTCACGCTTGCGGTGTTGTTGATAGTCACGATCGAAACATCGCACTTCCTCGCAGACCCTGTCCACTTCTCCGTCTTCAATGTCTTGTTCGAAGTGGTGTCCGCATATGGCTGTGTGGGTATATCAGTTGGTCTGCCTAACGACGCGATGAGTTTCGCGGGTGGATGGCATGCGGCAAGCAAGCTAGTGTTGTGCCTTGTTATGCTGAGAGGTCGGCATCGGGGACTCCCCGTTGCTCTTGATCGAGCAGTAAGGCTGCCAGGGGAAACACTTCTTGAGGACGAGGAGGAAGATTGGAGGCTTAGGACGGCGCGAAGTAGAGTCAATGATAGCAGAGTCGTCTAGCCAGAACCTGGAGCTCAAGAAATGTCAAGTCTCTGGTGGACAGAAACGCACCACTGCATTGCCTTCGTAAGAGGTCGGTCGTAGTAGGAGCTTGCGGTCTATCGAATCCTGCAGGCTGAGAGCGGTGGCTGGAAAAATTGGAACAGCTATCAGAGGAATCATTTGACGGGCAAAGTTCATCGACGCCTTCTTCGGCACCGTCATTGCCCGTCAGGTGCTTAGCTTGCTTGTCGAGAATGTCTTCTCGGCATCTGCTCAAAGCCGAGTCTGGACATTCTCCGACAATTGACGGCCTTGCATTCGGCCCCAATAGCCGCGATCATAAGTCGATTGCCTCCACACCAACACCGCTACTGGATATCAGGAGAAATTCAGTTGGAAATTGCCTTTGTCTGGATACGGGAAAATACGACCGGACCCCAAATTGAGTTCTTCCGCCGTGCAAGGACGATTATCTTCGACATTGATGCTACCAGACGCATCTGGTTGTTTCGTCCAACACTGATGTCTACCTACCCGTCGACACGTACATGGAATCACACAGTTGGGGGCTAGTTGTCTTGGATGCTTTGACATTTCTGTCAGAATTGAATCGACTGCGCGACTGGACCTTGGCAAGAATCGGGGTCCAGCTTAATCTCATTGGATGCCTTTCAACCTTGCAGGATGCATCACGTGTGTTCTCACCAACCAACCAACCTCCTAGCGCTTGCGTTGATCGAGTGTGACTTGATCCCCCATCACTTACTCCTTGCGACGGCGGCTTGATTTTACTTCCCTTTCATGATGGCGAATGGCTCACGAGACACTTAAGATTCACAGGCGACGTCGGCCGGCCATGGTGCGGGCCGCAGAATGGGAAGCGCCAGTGTTAAACTCTTGCGATTTGTGGCAAAACTTGCTCTCGTAGCCCCCTCACTCTCCACGCTATATCTGAATCCGCCCCCATTTCAATATCGTCTCTCCCGCTGTGCGCGACTACTTGGGAAGAGAACGTCGAAGCGGACAATACCCCCTTTAGTTGCCAACCAGCGGCCTTGCTGTGACGACCTACGTTGGTTCTTGAGTAACGAAAACGCTTGATGTCTCTGGATGGAATCTTTCTATAAATCTGAGAGTTTTCCTGAAGAACAATCAGACGGTTAGTCAACCCGAACTACCTCTTTACTATCACAGTCAAGACCTCGTACTTGCAACTCTGCGTCATGCGTCGTCCTCTTGTAGCCTCATTCTTCATCTCACTGATGGTCTTTCAGGCTCTCGCTTCACTCCCATACAGCTTACCATACCTGAGTAAGTTATTTTGTTTTTTCCATCGCGCCTTTGCAGGCGGATTGTGGCTGATAAAGTTAGTCTCAGAAGAAAGGTCTCGAAACGATGAGCCATCCCCCGGTCATTCCGTTAGGCTCGTGAAACCGGGTTCGAATCTCCAAACCGTTTCTGGGCCATCCAATCCACAGACATCGTCTTCATCTTCCTCTTTCCCGGTGGTCGACACCTCGAAAAGTCCCGCTTCGGCCGGATACTCCCTCCCCGTACATACCCGCAGCACTCCAACTCCAGGAATCCCTGCTGGGAATACCCTTCCACACTATACCAACACCTCGGCTCTCTCCACTGCGTCAACATCCAAGCCAGCGATCAAATCAACTAGTATATCAATCACATCTTCATCGACAACCATTGCCAGTGCCGTTACTGTCTTGAATCTCGACGGCTCTCCTGTCCCGCTTAACAGACCTGCGGTGACCTACGCCCTAAGAGGCGTACCACCCATTCTTATCTCTGGCGGGTCTGTGGTTCTTGTATCAAGCACGTTCGCGATACCAACCAGCGTTACTACCGTGACTGCAAACGGCGTACCCGTGACCTTTGGTGGTCTCAGCACCTCAGAACCCATTCACACAACAATGAACACTCCTGAGACCACCAGCAGGCAGAAAGGCGAAAGTCCAGAACCGAAATCCGCGGCGACCACAACGGCAGTCGCCATGCCTTCCGAGACGTCCGATGTCGACGATGGATCCTCGCCGTTTGACCACAAATGGCATCCCTTGCCAGTGGTACTGAAGATCGATGGGACCGAGTACTATCCTCCAACGGAACACGAGGAGTCCATCCAAATCTTTCTCAAAGACGGAAGCACTGCTGTTCTCTCGTATGGGTCTTTGGAGATGGGAGGTAAAGAAATTGACATACCAAGCGAGGCCCCGTCAGAGCCGAGAACGATCAATGGCGTACAAATCATGCAGCGTTCTTTCGACTCCGGCAAGGGAAGTGATGGCGGCGCACCGGGCAGTCCTGGTTCGAATCCATTTGACGCAATGAAAGGGATCTTCTCAGGCCTCTCGGCTTCTGCAGGACCCCTGGCGATGACCGTATCGGATTTCAGCGCAGAAGCGGTTCGCGTCGCTCTCAACGCCCCTGGAGGACCGCTGGCGGAAACCGGATTCAGTGAAGCTATCGAGTTGCAAGATCTCGCCAAGGACGCCATCAGTCTCGCCGAACAAGCTTCTCAGTTCCAAAGTCAACTGGAGACAGCCCGCATGAGTCAAGGAAATCAAGCAGATCTGTTCAAACCTATCAACAGCGTCGTCTTCTCAGCGTATCCTAAGGCGAGAGCATCGACGAATCTATTCAAGTCGGTATCTCAGATGCTGCAGAATCTTCCCAATCTTCCCACCGACATCCAAGGCGCCATAACGCAGAGGCTCGGCGACGTGTTTGTCAAGGGTGTGGCTAGCGTGGGCTTTGCCGCCGAGGCTTACAACATCTACGCCGTCTTGCATAATATAGACTGGGATAATGTCGTGATGCCCGTTGCAGGAGGACAGATCCCCTCAAGCTCTACGAGAGCTGCCGTCGCGTCGTCTACGTCAACAACCGCGGCGGCATCATCTGCTGCGGTCGCGGCTCCAGGAAACGATGGGAAAGGACGAGGAAAAGGCTTCTTGATTCCTGTTCCCACCGGTCCTTCTGCACCGCGACTCATCACATGCAAATTAGGTGGAGTCAGCACTATGGCCTTCAAGAGGTTTACCAAGTGGCTCGACGGCAATATCGGGTACATTAGCGGAGCAGAAGACATCATACCGACCGAACAGGCTTGGCCTTCTTATCTCACAAATCTCACAGTCGTACAAGAGGAGGCCATTAGGACCATCTCATGGGTTCGGTCAGTCACGGAAAATCATTGGTGCGAACCAGTTGAGCACCATGCCGATGGTCTCAATAGTCGAAGGGGAAGGGCTCGGTCCTCCGCGACATCACTCTTGAAGACCGATGTTCACGCGTTCGGAAAACGAGACCTTGGGACACGACTGAACAGCGCTTCTCATCTGAGAATACTTTCTGGCTCCGCCAACAAGGACTACAGTTACGATACGTCTTTGGGTGCAGGAACGACTATCTTCATTGTGGACTCCGGATTCAACACAGGACATCAGGTAGGTACGCTTCGAAATAGCGAGACTAAGCCTAATGGACCCATTTTCTATAGGAGCTCGCCAATGGTCCGCGGAGAGTTGAAGCATGGTTTATCGGCAACGAGGCTGTCCTGCAAGGTAACAACTACTACAAGGCCGAGTCTCTTGCTCCAGAGAACACCGAAGATTACGCTTGGGCGGGAAATGTTCGACTGGGGCATGGAAGTGCAGTCGCGTGCGTTGCGGGTGGGAGATCCCTCGGCGTTGCGTCTAATGCCAACTTATACTTGATCAAACATAAGGGGGCAGCAAAGCAGCTCAGCGGCAAGGTCTACACCATCGGGATTAGTCGCCATGCCTTGAAGACTGCGCTTGACCACATCCGCTTCAAGGTACTAGAAAGAAACCTGCAGGGAAAGGCTGTCATTAACTTCTCCTTTGGTAAGTTCTCGGGTACAGGAGTGACTGTTCTTCAAGGACACTGACCATGCCGTTCATGCAGGCATCAATAGGAACTCGGCAGGGGAGTCAGGCTTCGAGGAATACAAAGCGGACCTCGAGGCATTCTTGAGCGTAATTGGAATGAATGGCGTCGTGTTCATCATGTCAGCAGGAAACGAGGCCACAAGCGGCGTCAGGCTTGGGGACCACCTCCCTCAGCTTCTGGGTACGGAAACAAATCATTTGATTACCGTCGGCGGCGTAAATGCTGACGGAACAATCTGGCACAACTCTGAACCCGAAGGCAAAGCAGCAGGAGGTGCGGGAGCTGACGCTGGTGGGAAGGGGAGTGTGACTGTATACGCGCAAAGTACTGACGTGATCGCTTGTAGCGGTGATCCCAGTGACTTAGTTGGAACCACACCACGAGATGGTACGAGTTTCGCTGCGCCCGCTGTTGTGAGTCTCCCTTCGTTTCTGCTTCGTGTCTTGTTCTTCGTTTGACAATTGACTTGACCAAGGCTGGCTTGGCGGCCTACTTCCTCGGGCACCCGCATTACAAACAACTCTTCACACACGACATTAGTGCCTTACCAGATCGTGGCTCTGTCGGCTTTCGGATGAAAAACTTTCTCCAAGTGTGGACTTCCTTCCAGCGCCGGCCTACGAAGGACCTTCGTCCGGCAAACTTGCCTGCGGACTATCCGATGCCTGAACGCGTCAGGGTCGCGTACAACCTCATCAACGGCGACAAGAACGACGTGTGAGTATTGTTCTCTGGTCCACTTTGGTCTGTCTTACTGATTTTACAACAATGACCAGCGGGACATCTCGTTCAGACCATCAGCAGGAAAAGGAAAGGTTGCGTGACAAGATCAAGCCTCTGAAATGTCCTCCGATGAAGGTCAAGCGCAACCTTGGAGATGAACCGGCCATCGACTTCTGCCGTCCCATGAACGAATTCCAGCCTGCACCCACGGAGTCGACGCTGGCAACTTCAGTGACAACCACACCAAAATCACCAACGACATTGCAATCCAGCGAAACCCCAACTGCATCTACTGCAGTCAAATGCAAGGAAGACAGGGATTGCGAAAGATTACACTGCCGAGCATCAGATGCCAAGAAGTGTATCCTCCGATCTATACCCGTAAGCAGCATTCCCATAACATTTCAGTAGGTAACCCCAGCGCAATCAGACCTCCGGAGCACGTACTGATCGTATTGTAAGACAATGCGAATGCGTTGAGCCCGGAAAGAAGACTGAAGTTCCTGACTTCTGCGCAATCGACCAAGATTGCCAAGCTCTTGCGTGCGATGGTTCCAAGAAGAAGTCATGCAAAAAAGTCTTTGGAAAGGGAGCGAATCTTCCTCCTATCCGGTAAAATGACACTCCTAGTGTCACGGTCAGAAATGACAGCTACAAGCCGTGTGCTAACTTGCCTATTACTACAGAAAGTGTGAATGCGCGGATCCCGAGTCGACATCTGTCACAACTACTCCAGCCAAACCGACACCATCGCCTACCATGAGCGAGCCACCATCGCCACCGCCAGCTCAGCCAACGAGGGACCTTCCCTCTGGTGAGTGTTGCCGATTTCCTCTTCCAATAACCAAAAAGCTAATGCCTCCCCAAGTCATCTCGACTTGCAACCCCAACGAACCGGTTCTCTCATGCCAAGGATACGAGGAAAAGAACTGCAAATCCTCTGAGCGCGCGAGGTGCAAGAACTTTGGAGAAGAACAAGAGTATGTACCCTCAATGGTTCCAAGGTGATTTGTTCATCAATAATCGCTCTGGCCACTGACGCTCGTTGTTGGTCAGCTACTGTGAATGCGAGGAAGAACCCATGCCGGTCCCAGTTCCGCTTGATCCTGGATGCCCTGGGCGAATTTGCTTCTGAGGAAGAGATTGGATCAACTTGAATTCGGCATGAGTGAAGCCGGAGGTTACATGATGATGGGAATATTCGCGGGGCTCTAGCGAAGAGAGCCGATTCACTTTCTTACGTCGGGGTTCTTGGTTCACAAAGTTCGCTGTCACTCCTTGAGCATGTTATACATTCTTTTATGCCCCTCAAGTCTTCGAGACTCAATTAGAGCTGCGTCATTTTGAGGATTCTATGCAGATCTTTGGGCGGGGACGTATCGAGGATGAATAGCCACTGACCGCCGAAAGTTAGAGAAACTTTCGACTTCGACGAGAGGCTAGGAAAATACGCATTCGAGCTATCGAAAACCCCACGGTCTCGGGCGCAGTCCTCTTCTCAGCAATTCTAATTGTCGTGATGCCTTCAGCATCGCCCGTTCCCAGCGCGGCATATAACTAATATTAGCTCCGGAGCGACCTTTTTCCAGGAGTTATTCCTCTAACCGTGGTTATAAGTAACTACGTTATAGCTACTCTTATTATAATAGATTAAGCTCTTTAATAACTATAAATATAGCCCTATAGGACGTTTCTTAATAGTTATAAGCCTAGCTCTAACTAGACCTCTAATTACTATTTTAAAATAAGCCTTTATTACTAAAAGTACTTATTAAAACTTCCTCTCTCTTATTCTTTCTTTCCTCTTTATTATATACTATCCTTTATTATTATAAACCCTCTATTTCTAAATAACCTTAATTATAATATCTTCTATTATTATTACTATAGTATTATATTAGCTAATTATATATAAGGACTTTGCTATCTAATATATTATAATCTAGGCTAAAGCCTAAGCTACTAGAGTTTAGAAGTATATTAACTTAGATAACCCTAAGGGATCTTTATACCTAGGTAAGACCTTATTAGAAACTCTAACTCTTAACTTATATATTACTAAGTAAAACTAAGATATTAATACTTAGTACCTATAGGAGAAGAGCGCTTATAATTAATATATTACTCTATTTAACTAGGAGGCTTTAGAAGAGGCTATTTCTAATACTACTTCTAAAGCTACTCCTAAGTCTACTACTAGGATATAGATAAATAAATTATAACCCTTTTAGCCTCTAACCGCCCTAGTTATAATTAATAAGAATACTATAGGTATATAAGAATAATACTTAGAGTATTTTTATTTGCTCGCTATATAAGAGTTTAAATAAACCTATAAGGACTAGGAGTTTAAATAGATTAACTATCTAGTTATAGAAACTATTATTTATAATATTATTATACCTATATATATAGAACTTCTTACTAAAGGAGATATAACCCTATATAGCCTTATTATTAATCTTAAATATTACTATACTCTAAGCGAGGCTAGTACCCTTATTACTATTTAAGAGGAGTATATCTAAGTCCTAGAAAAAGTAAATAAGAGTATTAATCCTAACGCTTAGATTAAGGACTTTAGGGGTATCTACTTTTATACTACTTAGCTTAAGCTTCCTATAGCAAGTAGTACCCTTATTTTAAAAACTTTTCTTTAAGTAGTAAATTATTATTTTATACTTACTTAAGCTAATATAGAAATTATAAATATCCTTAAATAGGAGCGAGCGGGGATACTAATCTCTAATATAAGCTAATATATTAATATATTTAAGGACCTCTTATATAAGGATATACTCTACTTAAGATTATAAGGATAAAGCGCTAAGGTCTTTATAATACTAGCTAGCTATATAGATAAGGCTAACTTATTAAACGTTCCTATAATTAGTAACTTATCTAGTAGTAAATAGTACTTATATAGGTTAAGCTATTAATAGCTAAGTATTAATTATAACTACTTAGAAGCCGCCTTAACTAGACGTTACTAAAAGGGCCCTTATATATTAATAATAGATATATAAGTAGCTTAGATCTATAACTAGTTAAATAGTAACCTATACTTTACTAATCTTTATAGAGAACTTACTTATAAGAGCTAGCTATATATTATACCTTATAAGGATAAGAATTACTAAAATAATAAGAGAGGTAATAAGGGTTTATCTAAGAAATCTAATATAGCCCTAAGCTACCCTATTAATATAGTAGTAATTACTTTCTATATAACCCTCTTAAATAAGGTTAAGAATAATATAGTTAACTTAAACGAAGAGTACCTAAGTATCTTTATAACCCCCTACTTAGGACCCTATATATTATATAAATCTATAGTCCTAGATAACTATAGAGGGATATATCTTATAAATAATACTTCCCTACTTATCCCCTCTTTAATTAGGTATTATAAAAGAGAATAGGTTAATTCTAGAATAATATTATACCTACTTATTATAAAAGGTATATAGATTATTAAGAACGCTCTTAATAGCTTAAAAGGTATAAATATAGAGGACCTTATGCTCTATAATATAGGATATATAGAGAACTTTTATATTAATATTATCTCTAAAGTATTACTTTAGAAAATAGGTATTTAGTATTTAGAGTATAACTATATACTTCACTTTAGAACTTATAAGAATAGTATTATAGTTAAGAACCTTATTAGGAAAGTAAACCTCGCCTTCCTTAAATATAAGCCTCGTTCCTTATATTCTATTCCTAAGTAGATCCCCTAAAGTATTAATACTATTATTAATAATATAAACTACGTGCTTATAATATATAAGTATACCTCTTTTATACTACTACTAGACTAGAGTAATAACACAATACTTTAGTACTTATAAAGTAAGTACCTTAGCCCTAAGGCTCTAGAGCAGCTAGTATATACTACTTAGGGGGTAAGGATTAAAGGCCTAACGCGCCTATTATACTAATACTACGCGGTTATATATACTAAATAAGTAATTTTAAGACGAATATTAGAAGATAAAGTAATACGCCCTTACTATAGAATTATATAGGATCTCTTTAACTACCCCGAAGGCTTTAACTAGAACTAATAGCTCCTTATTATTAAGGATAAATATACTAGTTAGCTCTTTGTATTTCTATATATTAATAAGACCTATAGTAGTATTATACTCGCTCTATATACCTTTAAGTAATAGGTATATTAATAGAAGGGACTTTCTATTTATAAGATTAAATAAGACGTTAAGAAGTTAGTAATTTTACTTATAAGCTATATAGGATATAAAGATTAGACCTATATAGAAGGAATAGAGGTTAAAATAACTCCTCTATATATAAAGGAACTAAATAGCAGAGGGGAACGGGCTAGTTAGGAAGTTATAACTCGAACGATTAAGATACTTACTATAGCTAGCTTACTTATAAAACTATAAGCTAAGATAATACTAGTAGTAATAACGCTTTATAATATAAGCCTACTTAAACGCTATAACTAGCGTTTACTACTATAGATCGAAGAGGAATAGTTCCGCTAGTACTTTTACTAGTAATAACCTAATAATAGAGTAGCCCTAACCCGTAACCTTTACCCTTACTAGGGATATATATATACTTATAGCTACTATATATACCCCCTTAAGAGGGAATAAGAAAGAGGAATTAATAAGAGAGACTTTAAGGTAGTACTATAGGGATATATTAAATACCTAGTAAGATACGTTCTAAATACCTATAACCTATATAGGGTCTAGATCCCCGCGTTATAAATAGTTATTATTATATAAAACGTAACGTTTAATAAATAGACTTTCTATATAAAGGATAAGGTAAAAGAGGCTATCTTAAAAGATATTATCCGCGAGATAATAAAAGAGATTAAAAAGCCCGTATTATAAATTAACTTTAAACTTTAGATCCTAGGCGTTATAAATAAGGATAAAGCTATATTAATACTTATAACTAAATAGTTACTTATACTAACCCTCGTTCTTATAACTAAGTCTCTAAATAGAAGAATCCTAAAACTTCTAAAGGGATAGGTAAGTTAGAAGGGGGAGTAGCTATTATCCCCTAATCCTACGCTAGAGCTAGATAAAAGCCTAGCTCTAATAAATAAAGTAGTAGGCGTAGTATATATATTAGAAATAAACTATATATATAAAGCTATTAGGGAAGTTAATTCTAAAGGGGAATAGATTAAGGATTATATTATAATTAAACTACTCCCTACTTTATAATATATTTCTAAAGTAGGTAAGAGTACTAAGAATAAACCTTTAGATAGTAAGCCCTTAAATCTACTAGTATAGCTATACTAAGATAGAGAGGAGAGGGCTAATACTAAATAGAGGTCTAACTAGGTATATAACTAAGAGGGCTATAGCTAAACTTATTAAAGCTAATAACTATATAATCTACTACTTAGTAACTTATAACTAGGAATAGTAGAAAGTAAATCCCGCTCTAGTTACTAGTTTTTACTCTAATACTATATAGAGCGGGAGTAGGTATCTAGCTTCTTTAAGACTTTTATACCTAATTAGTAGAAAGCCTTTTTAGAAGCTAATATAGGGTATTATACGCTCTATAGCTACGTTTATACCGCTATTTATAGTATAAAAACCGCTTATATAACTATAATAATCTATAAATATCTTACTACTAATAACCTTACTAAGCTACCTCGCTCGTAAAAGGAACTTTTAAACCTCCTATAAGCGCTCCGAACTTGCTTTAAAGAAGTAGCTAAGGTTAAGATAGGTAAATTATAATAAATAGATACGTAGCGCGTTATTAATTAAGAGATAATAATAAAGAAACTAATCCTTTTAAAGTAAGTATTTACTTATAAATTTAATAAGGATAATATCCTTAACTAGTATAAAGTAAGGATCTATATTTAAGGTAATTAGTAAGAGAAGTTACCCCTTAAATAGACTTATATAATAACCCTCGCTACTTATACTTTTAGGGTAGTAATAGTAATAACTATATAATTCAACCTCAAAGTTAAATAATTTAATATTATTAATACGTTCCTAAACGCCTCTTAGGATCTAAATAAAGACCTAATCGTTTATAAGTTACTAGATAGCTTTAAGTAGCCTAGGAAGTATATTAAACTACGCTACGCGCTCTATAGGCTAAGGGATATACTATTACTCTAGTATAAGGAGTTCTCCTTGACCCTTTAGTATTTAAGCCTTATACCTATAAGTAAAGACCTATATCTCTTCTAGTTAACTAAGAAGAGGGTCCTCGTTATCTTCTATATAAATAACTTCCTTATCCTATTTTATAAGAACTATAAAGAAGTAATATAAAGGGTAATTAATAGCCTAAAGGAAGCGTATAAGTTAAAGGAATAAGGCTTAGTTAAGTATTATCTTAGAATTAGAGTTATTTATAACTAAGCTATATAAAAGATATACCTTTTCTATAACTAATATATCGAGCGGGTTATAAAGAAGTTTAATTTATTTAACTTAAGAGCGCTAATAACCCCCCTTTTAAACCTACTACTCCTAAAGAGTAAAATAATAATATTATTATTAGAAGTAAAGAGTTTCTAAGAGAAGATCGGCTCTATACTCTATATTATTATTATAATCTAACCTAATATTGCTTTTATATATTCTCTATTCTTAAGATTCCTCATAAATCCTACTCCTTATTACTATATTACTATTAATTAAGTTATATAGTACCTATATTATACTTATTACCTTATAATACGCTTTAGTAACTCAGGGGGTAGATAAGTACTACTAATTATTAATAACGCTTTATTTATAAATAATAAGGAGATATAGAAGTTATCTTAAGGGTATATAATCTCGCTCTTTAGAGGACTAATTTAATAAAAAGCTACTTAATAAGCTATAGTTATAATATTAATAATAAAAGCGGAGCTTCTAAGTCTTAAATATATAGCTAAGGAGATTATTACTCTTTAGAGGCTATTTAGGGATATCGCTCTTAAACTTAGCGATATCTAGAAGATTTATTATAATAACTAATAGATAATTCGTCTTATAGTAAGTAAAAAGGAATAGATCTTAACTAAGCTATAGTATATTAATATTTAGAATATATAGCTATAATAAGAATATACTAGAGGATTATTTAATATAGTATATATATTAATAAATAATATACTAGCTAATAGTCTTATAGAAGTTCTTAACTGTAAGAAATTTAAATAGTTTTATTCGCTCCTTAATCTAAAAGATATATAAAGAATAATTATAATAAATAAGGGACGCTCTAAATAAGTATAAGAGGGCTAGTAGCGCCTAATTTTTAATTAATTTATAGCTTATTAGCTAGGGAGCTCAAAGTTACTTCTATAAGAGTAAAAGAATATAATATACCCTAAAGGGCTACCTTAAAACGCTAATTTTCTACTATCTAACCTCAGAGGATTTACTTATACTAATCTACTAGAATATTATATAAGGGTAGTAATACCTCTAGTAAATATATACTAATAAGACTATTAACTATATAATATACTATAGTAGCTATATTACTAGTAGGTAAACGAGGTGCGGGTATACCTATACTAACTACTAGGGTTTTAAATAGAACTAGGGCAGGAGATAGAGTAATAACGCTATATATACTAGAACTACTTATTATTATAGAAGCCCTACCTAAACCCTTACTATTACTACCCTTTTTTACTACTATAATCTCCTCCTTCTAAGTAGTAATAGCCTTATAAAGCATAGCTCTCTAATAAGCGAGGGTCTATATATTATATTAGAAAATAGTTATAGAAACGAAGCGTATATAAAACCTTACCTTTCTAACTACTAGGTTATCTAAAGTCTTAGCTTTAGTATATTAATAGGCTATAATAGTAATAGGGGCTAATACGGTCCACGAAGTAGGCGAAAATTATGGGTGAAAAACTGCTATCTATTTCGAAGGTTATTTCCTTGAAGGCGATGAGCCCTTTTATAAGGGTTAACGCGTTTAGGTGCGTTTAACGCGTTGAACGCGTTGGACGCCCTTAAGCGGGATAACCGCGCTGAGCGCGTTCGGTATTAATTGCCCGCATAAGAAGAAAAATGCTAAGAATAGTTAATCGTGAGGTTAAAGAAGGTCTCGAGTCCGACCTTCTAGAACCTATTAACCGTTTAACTATTATAAACTTTATAGTAGCGCTTAAGCAATACCTAGATAAGTTCTATATGCTACTTACCCTAACTAAGTATTCCTTTCTTAGGTTAGTAATAAAAGCGAGTATTATAGCTATTACGCATAAGAACTTCGAACGACGCTTAGTAAACTACTATAGATATATTTAAAAGTTAATACTATATAGGGAAGCGTATAAGACCGCTTAATACGTTTAAAGTAAGGTCCTATAGGTATAGATAACTAACTTATAACTATTTACTAATACTATTAGGTAGTAATATCGCTTTAATCTCCCTTATTATAATTAATATATTAAAATAGAGATTAAATAGGGCTAGACTCTAAACCTAACGCTCCCCTTTAAAAAGGATAAAGAGAGGGGAGGTTATAAAACCTTAAGAGCTAAAGCTATAGATAAGCTAGATATCCTAAAACCTATATCTAAACTTAATATAATAATAATCCCTAAAGCTTTCTTAGTACTCCTATTAACTCTAGAGGAATATTATAAGTTTAAACGAAGTTTTATAAATAGCTTATAACTCCTACCTCTTAAACTAGTATTAAAGGATATAACTACTATATTAATACTAGAGCTAAGCTTAAATACCTTCTATATATTATTTAAAGAAAGTATAGATATATTAAGTACTTTATTCCTAACCTAAGGAAAAGGAATAGGTAGTCCTCCTACGCTTAAGCTAAGTAACTTATAAAATTACCCTAGTACTTATAGCTAGGGTAAGTAATATAGTAAGATAGGCGCCTAGGAACTAGAAGCCGGTCTATTAAACCTTAATAAAAGTAAAGGATATAACTAAGATATTAAATATATAGAGGACGCTCCTCTATTACTATTACTACCTATACTACCTAGAGATCCTAGTAATAGAGGTAATAATAGTAACCCTAAGGGTTAAAACGATAAAAGAGGTAGCCCTAGCTATAGTAGTAGTAATAGCTAAGGCGATTAACGCCCTTAACTACTAGCTAGGATAAGAAATATTATTAAACCGTTACCTAACCCTAATAGGTTCTTAGTTAGCTATAACTTTCTTATATTCCTTCTCTCTATAGATAAAGAAGGGGTAGTACGGGTAATAGCTAGAATATTAGCTATAAAACCTAGGCATAGCACTCCTCGATTTAAGACTAATATAATTAGGTTATTTAATCCGCCTCTATATAATAACGAAGTTAAAGATATATATATTAATAGTAGTTTAAGGACCGTCTACTAAAATATATATCGCTTTATTAATATAATTAATAGCTACGTCGAGTTAGATAATAGGAACCTAGCTATAGCTACCCTTAACTTATATTAAACCTTACTAAGGTATACCTCGGACTAGTACTATACTAATCTAATACTTAATAAGAAGGTAGAAC